>WBMZ01012552.1:0-74521 GCA_013400975.1 Atrichornis clamosus | reverse complement strand
GCCCCCGCTCCCCCCGCCCCGCGGGGCATTCGGCGCCGGGACCCCGCGGCAGCGCGGGCGGGGTCGGTCCCGCGGGGGTCCCACTGGGGTCCCGCCCGCCCCGCGAGCTGTGCCGGCGTCCCGCTGAGCTCCGCCCTGGGTGGGCTAGGGGGCGAGGGGGTCGCCGCGCCGGCGGAGCCCCAAGCCTCGCCCCATTAAATGCTCATCGCTTTTCTTTGGGGTGTTTAATTGTCTTTTTGGGGGGTTTCTTTGCTAGTCAAGTGGCTGATGCTCACAGCTGGGCGGCACGGCACCTCCACCCCTCCCGGGTGCTGTGTGAACACCCGGGAGCTGCCGTACACTTGTCTGCTGAAACGCGGCACGGCCGGTGTCGTCTTCAGTGAACAGGGAAAAGTGTAAAGTAAAAAATCGCCTCTGAACAACACCCCGGTTCTTAGACTGCCAGAGGCACGTAAGGGACTGAGGGAGGGATGGCAGTCGCTGTAAAGTTCAGAGCTCCATACATTTTTCATAGGGACAGTGCACTTGAAGTTCATGCCTGGGTGAGGCTTGTTACAGTGTTGTGTTTGTCTCTTTCAAATACGGTGAGACTCCCTGAAAAGAAATGGAATAGACGTGGGTTTAATATTTCTTATTCTAAAGATAAAGTTATTTCACTTCAAAAATTGAATTAGGCTCAGAGGAGGTATCTTATAAATCGATCATGCCTCTCTGAAACATTACATGATAATTTTGCTAAGTCCTATAAGATACATATATTTGAAGTTTCACCTTCTCTGTTCTATTGTTCCCTTCTACTTATTTTTCTCAAGGATTCTTTCCCTATATGTCTGTTTGTGTGAACCTTACACGAAGCTGTGAAGGTGAGATGAACATTCATAATAAGCAGGGAAATGTGGTTGTAAAGCCATGGAGTGTCCCCCAGGGAAATCAGATAAATGTGATACTCCAAATTACATTTGCCTTTTTTTTTTTTCCTTTTTAATTTTTGGATTTCAGGTCGGTACTGTCTGTTTATAGGAACTATTTCTTTTGCTGGTATCAATGTTTAATACTTCCGTTTACTCTGAGTACCTCAGCAGCCTCAGTCTAACAGGTCTTCAGACGAGATCCGGTGGATCATGTTGCTTTACCAGAGGAATGCTTTTGAAGATGGGGATCGCTCACTCGAAATCCTCTAAAGTTCATTCTCTGTTCTGGGCAAAAAGCCAGCTGTTTTCAACGCGAGCCGAACCTCAGTTGAATCGGATTATGCTACACTAAGAGATGCTCCTCTCTCCTATTCCCCCCATGGCAACCGCATGTTTCCACAAGTGGAGAGAAGATGAGGTTCATTCTCCCCGGCAGCTCTTGGAGGTGGAAGGGACAGGGGCTCCGAAGCTGCAGTGCGGGCAGCCGGGCGGTGCAGGCTTAGCTGCGGGGCTGCCCGGTGCAGCCGTCCCTGCTGTGTGCCGGCACCGCCCGGGTCCAGCTGCAGCACCCCCAAACTCGCACACTCGTCTCTGTCCTGCGTACCTCTGGCACCTCTTTGTTAACGTTTCCGTGCCCTTTGTTAAACAGGCTGTTTCTTCAAACTGCGGGTGGGTGAGTATTCTGGAAATACTCACTGTGACGGTAGGAGAGGGTTTAGATTTGCTTCTGGGTGCTTAGTGGCCATTTCAGACTAATCTGACAGCTGAGCGGATCAGAACAACAGTGTTTGTGTAACTTTATTCCTGCTGATTAAACCAAATGAATGCATACCTGTAGTCCAATTTGGGATCTGCCGGTAAACAGGGGGGCTGTAGGGAGCTCCTGTCCTGAGGACAGCCCCCTTATTTGGCAGCCCCCCTTTTTGCCGATGCAGAGGAAAACTGTAGGTCTGTGGAGACAGCCCTGCTGCCATCGTGACAAATGGATTTCTTGCACACGTAGGTCCATCAAAAATACGATGCCAAACTTTTGCTGTGTCCAATGAAATTGTTTCCAATTACTTTTAACTTTGTCTCACTCCCACACCGCACACGTAGCATTACACCATCCCATGGCTTCATGCGTTCAATATTGCAGCTTAGCCATGCTGGGATTTTTCCATGGTTAGACAAAATTACTGTGAGGAGCAATTATACAGGATGTATTCTGTTTAGTAGTGTCAGCAGTGGACTGCATCATACAATCAGTAGTGACTGATTGAGAGCAGCATTTTTTAACGTTTTAATAATTGCTCAGTGCTGCTCCTGCGGCTCAGTATCCCTCACAGTCCTAGCACTCTTGGCCTGATTTCAAACAAAGTGCTAAGCATGCTCAGCTCCCTTGTAACTGCTTCTTCATGTGTTGACATTCAACTATGGCACGTCTGGCATCTTCATTAATGTAACACCCAACTGGACTAATTTTACCAGAAGATAAGCATAGAATCTATATAATTGTGGAGTTGTATTTTTGTTAACCATTTCACTCCCCAGGTGAACATGCTAGAGGTTAGTCCAATGACTCCTTGTAGTGGTTTACTCTGAAGAAGCGGTTTACCTTCTAGCATTGTCTTTAAGGGTTAAAGCGTAGGTTTTCCAATATTGTCACATGAGTTTAAACCCAGACTCTCAAAGCCACTGAAGTGTCTCAACCTTTTTACTCCCCAACAGCCTCCATGAATAAAAGGAAAAAAACTCTCCATGGCCACCACAGTTCACAGGGGACCAACTCCTTTTTACTTTTGAGTTTCTGTCAATAAACATGCACAAAGCTGTTGTAACAGCAGCCTCAGCGACTGCTCAACACACTGACACGGCCCAGGGGCCTGGCTTAAGCCTAAATCTTAGTGCCTGAAGCACACTCCTTAAGATAATAAATGGGGAAATCCTTTCCTGGGGCTCTGACCTTGCAGCTGTGGGCTGATCCCACTGAGGGCTGGATGGACTTGTGGCAGCACCAGAGGCTAACCAGTAACTAGAGGGACAACACAGTACCAGTAAAACTTACCAGTAGGGCAGCAGTATTAACAAGTAAGCAATTTTTATAAAGGCATGCACCTTCCCTGGATGTGAGGACTTGGCTCTCACCTCAGCTTAGCCAAATTTTAGAGAATTTAAACTCAGTCTTTCCTTTTTCAGCTGAGTCTCCTGGAATTGCTGAAATTGCTTTTCTGTCATACTGTTGGCATCCCTTGTTTACCAGCTCCAAGAAAAGAACCCCAAATTTCAATGGTTGCAGTTCTGTGGAACAGCTATGGGTGTTCTACTCCCAAGGCTGTCTTGTCGTGGGGATTCAGTCAACCAGCCTCTTCCATCACATGTTTTCAAAGGTGGGAAAGCTGAGGTACTGAAGCAGCTCTAGCCAAGACAGGACATTACCTGTCATTTCTCAATCAACCACCAAAGATGCCAAGAGGAAGAATCAGGACCAATCTTGCATCTCTCTGACTGACTGTTTTATATTTCCTGTTTGATTTATATCAAATATATAATTTTTGTGTTGATATTTAAATTTTAATATTTGCGATAACATATTATTTATCTTAAACCTTTTATTTTATAAAATCTTTGCTAAATTATGACAAAGAAATCAAATGATACTTTTTTTTTCTTTATCCCTGGAATGAAATATTTGCAGCTGGAGGGAATGCGATCTTTCATTAACACACTCTGCTGCAACACCAGATGGATCAACATTAGCTCAGAACTGCAATTCATTCCACTTGTTCCTGCATGGTGCTCCAGGCAGGGGTTATTCATATTTCTGGTGAGTTTGGGTTGAGCACCATCCCGAAGCTGCAGTGCTTCTTCTAGCTTATTTGAAAGAAACGCAGGTATCTTTACAGGCAGAGCTGCATTGGGAAATGGTGACTGCCTTTGTTATGGTGCTTTGGAGGGACAAGCAACAGTCATGCAGGGAAAGTGTTGATTTGCACGAAAGCCCTTAACTGCAAATCCTTCCAAGCTTCTTCTTGAGCAGAGTTTATTACGAGAGTCCAACTACTCCATCCACCTCCCAACACATGGAAGAAAGATTCGCCAAAGCAACAAGTTTCCAACATGTAAGTAAGGCTGACCATGATAAAAAGAAGCAAGTGTAGAGCACAGCAGCACAACCTTCACATTATTCCTCAGCCTCCATGCACCAGTGTCCCATTTTGGCGCCACTGTTGCCATTGCTATGGATAATCATGGCCCCACAGGACAGTTTCTTATGAGATGAGAAGTCGTCAGTCATGAATCATGAGCGTAGCTTGTCTGTTCATACCCTTTAGTGGATGAACATCTATGGAAAGGCGACATGGCTGTGGGGAATATCAGCACACAGCCCACGTACAGTTCCCAGACAGGAACTCTGCATCTAATGAAACAAGAGGAGAGGAGCATTGAGGCACAGGCAGAACTGCTCTCCCCACTGGCTCCTCACTCCCTTGCCATGCATGCGATTGTGAGACACCCCACCTGCATCGCAGAGGGAGTGAGGAAGGTTGTGGGTGGCAATGCCTATTATTCACATCCATCATAAAAATACTTTATACTTTTCATTAGTTGCAGGAGGGAATATAACAACTGACTAATAATTTTCATTCTTGTAGGGGAATATTCACACACACGCACAGAGACAGGGAGAATTGCATTGCAATACCTTTGGAGGCTGAGACCAAGCAGCTGCATCCATATAAAAAAGATAGATTATACAATACAGAAAAGGTAAAATTAAATAGAATTTATTCATTTCCGTCACCTTGGGTGAGCAGCAAAGGCACAATAAAAAGTACAATAAATAATCTGCGAATGCCTTAGCTTACAATAGTACAAGGTTCACAAGCAGTTCAGAAGCAGAACATCTGGAATAGCTCAGTTTCTCTGGAGGAGAGTGGGGAGAGCTCCTGCCTCACATGTGATTGCCTCTTCTTTGAGATTTCCCTTGCTTCACTGCTGCAGCAATCATTTCAGCACTTTGCCGTAGCCTTGCAATCACCGGCAGCTTTCTGACAGTTGCAGACGTTTACCTACTTGTCCTCTTCCTAATTTGCATAAACATAAATGAATCCTGCAGAGATTA
The DNA here is from genome assembly GCA_013400975.1 of Atrichornis clamosus. NCBI lineage: Eukaryota > Metazoa > Chordata > Aves > Passeriformes > Menuridae > Atrichornis > Atrichornis clamosus. Next base: position 69,505 of record WBMZ01012552.1, on the reverse strand, counting down.
ATTAAGAACGGTATTAACTTTCCTGCTTTGCGTGTAGCATAGGTCACTCACAGGCTCAAAACCTCAGACTGGGAAGAGAGCTGAATCTCGAAAGCAACAGCTCATCAGCTCATCAGCTCAGAAAGCTGCAGGGAAGCAGACTGTTATTTCCCTTGCTGATATTCAGTACCGAAAAAGCAAGCGGGAAGAAGTCCCTAACCTGGTAGCAAAAGAGAAATGAACTTATTATAAATTGTGTGTTGCTGGTTTTGTGCAGCTCAGTACCATTTTCAATCTACTTTTTCTTTTCAATAAACCACATTAAAATTACTATTATTTGGTTTCTTGTGTGATTCCTCTCCTTCTTCATCGCATAATTAAATGTTAGCCTATAACATGCCCTGATTTAAGTGTCTCTGCTTGTCCAGAAATAACAAGTTTTTTAAATAATCCTGTTCTTCTATGGAAAAACAATAACTCTTTTCTACCTGTTCCTGTTCAGCAATCAGAAAATGTGATACACAGACATGAAAACTCAAACTAATTCCTTTTGATTTTGAAGAAGCAAGTCTCAAAAACTCCATTTCAAGAGGAATATGACAATCTAGTATTGCTTTATTTCCTCACTTATCTGCACTTTTATGCAAAACTCCCCAACCTGGCAGGATCTTCTCTTCTCTGGGGGACTCAGGGAGCAAGTTGGAGGCATGCTTTCACCCACAGTTTGAGAAACATTTTTGGAAATGACACAGCAGACATAGCCATTCTACTTGTTTAGGAGCATCTGTTTCCCTGCTGTAGGAATGGACCTTTCCCACATCCCTCCTGCATGCAGAGCTATTCACTTACCTAGGTCCTTTTTTGGCAATTAGGAGTAGTAGCCCAACCATAACTAGAGACCCACTCCCTAAAACTGGAGACACACCTCACAGCAGGGGTGCTTTATTAGTCCATTTGCAAGTCAGATAATTAACAATCCGTCCAGGAGAGGCCTGGGTTTGCAAGAGTGACCAAGAGACATTTCACTGCTCCAGTTTCATCACACCATTTCCATATAGCAATATCTCAATGGAATGTAGAGGCCTGTGATGTACAAGAGATCATATAAGGTGATCTCAAGGTCCTGCTGGCCGTGCACTCTCTGAGTAAGCAGTGTCCAAACAAACACTCATGGTGAGAGGTGAGAGATGTAGAATAACAGAATCACTTAAGTTGGAAAGGACCTCTAAAATCATTGAATCCAACCATTAACTCAGCACTGCCAAGGCCACCACTAAACCATGGCCTCAAGCACCACATCTACATGTCTTTTAAATTCCTCTAGGGTTGGTGGCTCAACCACTTCCCTGGGCAGCCCCTTTCAATGCTGAACAACCTTTTCAGTAATGAAATCTTTTTTAATATCCAATTCAAACCACTCCTGGTGCAACTTGTCCTACCATCCTGTCCCTTACTATGTGGGAGAAGAGACCAATCCCCACCCTGCTACAACCCCCTTTCAGGCAGCTGTAGAGAGCAATAATGTTCCCCCTGAGCCTCCTCTTGTCCAGGCTAAACATTCCCAGCTCCCTCAGTTGTTCCTCATAAGACCTGTTCTCCAGACCCTTCACCAGTTCCACTGCCCTTCTCTGGACACGCTCCAGCACTGCATTGTCACTCTCTTGGAGTGAGGGGCCTAAAACTGAACACAGGATTTGAGGTGTGGCCTCACCAGTGACGAGTACAGGGGCACAATCACTGGTCCTGCTGACCACGCGATTGCTGATACAGGCCAGGACTGCCAGACTCCAGGGCAAAGTGACACAGCAGTTTTGCTGGACAAGAATTCCATTTGGGAAAAGGATTTCAACATTTAAAGAAAATCACTTCAGGAGAAAAATGAGAGTTCATTTGTAAGGGAGGAAAACCATTAGATGGACTGTGTAGAAATTAAAGGGGCTTCCCAAACAGTAAATGTGTTAACCTCTAGAGAAAACCAACCATACATATTGCATGTCTTAGTGACATTGTAATACATTTCATTGAGAGACTTTTGTCCTAGTTAATAACACCAGAGGCCTCTGGGTTTCTAATTATTGCTGTCATAGCTCCCACAGGGAAACAAAATAGTAGGGCTGAAGCCTAAATTAAACTGCAGATACAGGCAAGATCCTAGGGACTGCAACCCCAGCCCCAACTGAGAGCAAGCACAGTGTGGTCCTCCCTCCTCTCCCAGGGCTATGGGGAGAGGAGTTCTACTGAGGACAGGCTGCAGGAGACCAGAGAAGAAGGGTTATGCTTTCAAGCTGGTCATGAGGGTAGTGGCAGGTTTAGCTTTTCCCTCTTGGTTTCACGTGCACGACCTGGCCATTTGAAATGGTACTGCTCACCGGCACTGCCTGCCCTTCCTGCTCCATTCAAACTTCTCATGTCTTCTCTCTCTGGCCTTGTGTGCATCTAGTCCCACCTGCCCTGGCTCCTCTGTGCAGAGCCGCCCTCCTAGAGCGGATCCAAACGTCTGTGACAACACAGCAGCACTTTAGTCAGTTCTGTGGGGGAGGAGAATAACTGACCTTTGCACTGCCTTCCCTTCTTTCTGTCATTTCCAACGTTCTGAGACTTCCCAGGACTGTCAGAATCCTGGTTACACCCTGAGGCTGCCCTAGAGTATGGGATATACAAGAACAAACATGCTGTTTTTCAAGCATGATGATGCTCTAAAGACACCAAATCACAGCACCTTTAGGGTAGAAGCTACCACAAGTCAGGTGCTCTATTAGGTCCATCAAGGAATGGCACAGACTGCCCAGGATGGAAAGTCTCCATCCCTGGAGGCTTTCAAGATCCAGCTGGTGAAACCACAAGGCACCTGGTCTCAGAGGAAGTTGGACCAGAGTCCTTCTGAGCTCTCCTCTAAGGAAAGTTATCCTACAGTCCTGTGAATTAGGATTTTAGTTGTGCTGAGTTATATTTCAGCATTATATGTATGTATAACTGTGGGGTCATAAAAATTCAGAAGGGGAAACAGCTGGGAGAGTAAAGTTTTCATTTTCTTAGGATAAAGTTACAGAAAAATACAAAAGGATGAGGATCTATAAAATGACTTATTCCCACATGGCATTCTACAAGAGTGAAAATGAAACATATGTAAATAAAGTAACAACAAAGTGCTTGAGAAATGCAAATTCTTAATTACTCCAATTTATTGAAATGAATAACAGAGATTTGGCTCTCTGGTCATATTCCTTGATGGACTGGAGAGAGGAGCACCTCTTGGAATTATTGACTCAATAAGATTCAATATGTATATAACTGGCTGTTTTAGTGTATTCATCAATAGGGTAACAGCTAATAAAACCAGATAAAAATCAGAATATTTCCTCTGGAAGCAGCACTATTTAGAGATATTTATTGTTGTTTTCTGGTGTTGCTTTATGTCTGGTATGTTTTTGTGAAATGTCTTAATCTTTTAAAAATAAAGATGGATCTCTAGGTATTAACAAGTTCTTTGAAAGTGTAAAGTGCCTTTCCATGTTATCTTTTTTCATGTATCACTCTGTTTGCAGGCCTCGTTGGCAAGACACAGCTGCAATTTTGCAAGTGAATTAGAGAAGAGATTGTTATTAAACTAAGTCCAAAAGCTAGAGTTCAGAGGAATTAAAGATGAAATACATTGCTTTTTGGGGCAAGAAAATCACACCTGCTAGTCACACTTTGCAAATGGGTGAACTCTTTGGGTGATTTATGAAAGTTATCATCAAGTTCAAGGCTTTATTAAATTATTATTTATTATATTAGTTCTGAATTACTGGAACAGCAGCAGCAGACATGATTCACAGGACAACTCATGCTTAGGAAAGTATCACCTAATTAGGTCATTATGTCAGCATCATCAGTGGTGTTCAAGATGAAGAAGGATACATGGAAAGTGGGATTATTTCCATGGCTAAACCTGATTGATTCCAGAGGTTAGATTTGATGGTCAGAGAAGACATCTCCCACATACAGTCTGAGAATATGCTAATGGTTAATAAAGGAGTATCTGAATGAACACTGAATTTTGAAAAGAGATACGGAAGCCAGAGTCTATGGGCAAAAGCATTGGACCAAATTCAGCTCTTTTTGCTGACTGGGATGTTAACTTCTTATGACTTGTTCCTTTTAACTTATTCTCAGGGCACACTGAACTAGTTCCATTGCTAAACAACTGATGCAGGACTAAGGAGGTAATTTTACTTTGTTCGAGACTTTTACTGCAGATGCATAAACTGCTGTGGCAAACACAGATTTTCCGATTTCTATGCACATTTGTACCAAACTGCAGAGCTGGAGCCTCGCCCTCACTTAGGATGAAGAGCGGAGGAACAGGATGAATAATGTGCTTGTCCTGGTATACAAGCAGCCAGGATTTTCTTCTTCCTACACCGGGATTAATGAACATGCCTATCATATTCTGGAAAGTGTTTAACTGCCATGCCAACAGAAGCAAGAGCTATCCTCAGTGATAAGAACTACTTAGCAGATAGATATAATGCCTGTGTTGAAGTAAAAGCAAGCAAATCCCACCATAATGTGCTCCTGTACATACTGTGAAATCCTTCTCAAGGAACCAGAGCCTGGGTAACAGACTTTAAATCCAGTTGAGATGACTGGGACTGCTTTTCAGTTTTCTCTGACTCAGTAACCCAGCACAGAACTGAAAACACAGTACCAGAAGGGTAGTAGACATACAAAATATTTCACAGCATCACTTGAAGACTGACTTGCACCCATTGAAATGTATTGCCTGACAGCTAATCCTGTAAACTACTGCCTACTGCCCTATGAAAAGCCTGCCAGATAATGCCAGTCTTTTTGCGTGCTGAGTCCTCCCTTCCCTTGGACAAGCACAGATTGCATTTGCAGTTTGAAATTCAATTCCCTCCACCTCAACCTACCCAAAGAATTTACCAGAAAGAAAAATGAGCGGCAAAGCTTACATTTACTACAGGGGAAAAGTCCTTTCAAAGTCTGAAATGCACAAAGGCATTTCAAATTTTACATGAAAGACTTCTAGTAAAGAGTGGAAATCCATGATACAGAAAACATAGCCCACCTTGTGCTTGAATCGCTCTGGATTTGAATCTGAGTCCTTTTGAAATTGCAAGGAAGAGCAGATGGGTTGATGCAAGATGCAGCCTCAGTACTGTGGTCCAGGAGCAAAGAAAGCACAAGTCCCCTGCAGTACAGCATCTGCCATTCAGTGAGTGTCAGCTATTTAGAGCTTTGTAGATTAAAAGAGAGGTGATTCTTCTGTTCTCCAAAATACCCTAAGTGGTCAATACCGTAGCTGCACATGGGATATTTATTTACTCCAGATGAGGATCTCCTGCATCAGAAAAAGCTGAATGTCCAAGCCATGTCTTAGGACAAGACAGCAACTTCTGCATTCACGCTGAATTGAGAGTGTACAAAAGAGCATACAAAAGCTGTACTGAATGCAATCCAAAGAATTTGGTGGATGAGAGACTGGACATAACCACACAATGTGCACTTGAAGCCCAGAAAGCCAACTGTGTTCTGAGCTGCATCAAAATCAGGGAGTTCTGCTCCTCTTCTCTGCTCTTGGGAGATCCCACCTGGAGTGCTGCATCCAGCTGTGGGGTTCTCAGCACAGGAAGGACACTTACCTCTTGGAGCATTTCCAGAGGAGGGTCACCAAGAGGGATGGAGCACCTCTCGTACCAGGAAAGGCTGAGACAAGTGGGTCTGTTCACTCTGGAATAAAGATGGCATAGGGGTGACCTAATTGAAACCTTCCAGTACCTGAAGGGGCCGTGCCAGAAAAATGGAGGACACGTTTTACAAGAGCATGTAGTGTCAGAAAAAGAGGGAATGGCTTCAAACTGAGAATAGATTCAGATTAGACATTACGAGGTTTTTGCTGTGAGAGTGGTGAGGCAATGGAACAGGTTGCCCAGAGAAGTTGGGGATGCCCCATCCCTAGAAGTGTTCAGGGCCAGGTTGGATGGGGCCCTGAGCAACCTGGTCTAGTGTAAGGTGTCCTTGCCCATGTCAGGAGTGCTGGTACTACGTGATCTTTAAGGTCTCTTCCAACCTAAACCATTCTGTGACTCTACGAATATTGCCATAATTGATTATGGTATTTCCACCTGCTGAACCAACTGCTGGATTAGGAGTTCCTGTAGGTGACATAGATCCCTGGATGAGCGGACAAGAGTCATTGATAGCAGTCATACTCCAGTCACTTTACTTAAAAGAATTGTACAAGTAAAATAAAAGCTGTGTGCCTCTCCTTCCCAAGGGCCTGGATTTCAGACAGAGCGAGACATTGTCTTTTTGCTTTGTAGACTATTTCAAGGCTGCAGTACTCAGAGGAAGTGTTTACAATGAGTAGCTGGACATGAGCTCTGGAGCTGTGTCCAACGGTAATGCAGCAGTAATCTGTGCACAGAGCAAGATAGAAATCTTGATAGGCCCCTTACAAGCTTTAAGGTTATATCACACTTCAATGTAAGCAGCTGCAGCAGCTTTCTGAAAGGTCTGGAGGGTTTAATAGCTACAGTATAGCAACAAAACATACGCAGAAAATGTCAGTGTGACAATTTTGTAGGCTTTCAGCATGAAACCTGGAGACCCCTAGAGCATACTCTGGAAGCCCAACCATATTTTTTTTACAATCCCTACCATGTGCTTGAAGGTCAGCACCGCTGATATTTCTGACACAGAGAGCTCTTCAGGAGTCTCTTGTGGAATTTTGGGATGATTTTGCAGCAGGTGAAAAGGTTTCTTCAGCACAGGGAATTGTCTGTATACAGCAAAAATTAATGATGAGAAATGACAACTAAATGGGACTGAAAATACAGGTTTACAACCATCACCACTGCTCTGAAATTTTCCAGCTGCCCAAACCCTGCCCAACAGGGTGTGTTTTGCCTGTTTCTACTGCCTCTGTGCCGTCATCCTGTTCCACCCTTTCACTGCTCTTTGCAACACACAACATGGTATCAAGCTCCATTTAGCTCCTGCAAAGGAAGAAAACCTAAGCTTTGACTTTCTTCCTTTGCCGTGTGACTTTGCCAGTATTTAATGTCTGAGTGCACTGGTTAAAAAAGAATCATGATTGGCATTCATGGCAGGAGCACAACTGATGCAAGATAAATCAATAGGAACATGGGATAAACCAGCTTCAGTACATCTATCATAGTAATTTACCTAAGTTTAAATCAATTTAATTAAACTGACTCACTTTTCTGGTAGAGACAAGGCTTTAAGTGTGCCAACTTTAATCCATTGACTGGATTAAAATAATAAAAAAAGGGGTGGCTGGTGACTTTCAAGTTCAAGATGATGAGTGACTGGTAGTGTCACGGAGAAGGAGCCATATGAAGGTAACTGGATGTGCTCTTAAAAGAGGAAAATTAATCAGAATGAGGAAATTTCCCTTAGAGGGCAGTGTTATGTAGTAAGCAAGACTAGCCTGACTTTTTAACCCTGTGCATTATCAACACCCCTGCAACCCTTGCCTCTGGTGGATGGTCACCTCTAAGCAGAGCAGCAAGCCTTGCCTGCTGTCAGAGACAGCATAACTGATCATTGCACATTAATAGCTAGCCACTTTTGCCAAGTAAAACTTACTGGTTTAAATAACTTTCTGCTTTAAGCCACTTGTTTTTAGGGTGAGTCTCAGCCCTGGAGAAGGTGAAATAATACAGCTATGAGTTTTACTTAAAAATTTATATCAGTTTGGGCACCTGGAGTGTTAGCTTGGCTCAGATTATTAGTGAGAACTTCCTAAGTTTGAGTTTGAGTCTTCTAAACTCTCTAGGCCAGCGTAGACTTTGCTGCCTCTCTGCAATACTTCCAAGTAGACGATTATTTACAGTTACTCTCTCATGGTACATTTTGGGACATAACACCAGAGATCTCTGGTTGAAATGCTCACAGGCATGGTAGCCTATGAAACCCTGCCCTTTCCGTGGAGAACATTTTGTTTATGGCTGGGACCAATGTCATTTTTACCAAACCCAGTTTTGTAGAGCTTGTCTGTTGCAACAGGACAAAGCTTGACTTTATGTGAGAACTCTTCATCATCCTTTCTTTCCAGTCGACAGATGACCTCCAAGTAAACATCATTTTCAAGCCCCTCCATTACAGCAAAGATGACTTATTGTCATGTCATTATTGCTGGCAGTTCCTATGCCTGTGCTGTGACCACTCAGACACTCACATCAGACACTGAGGTGATGCTACCAACTTAAAATTTTCCCCTTTAGAAGGGAATTTTATGTACAGACCACGTAATGATGCAAACCTATTTGCTCTATTATTCCCCAGCTCCTAAAATAACATCTCATTCTTCTCTAGTGCACAATCCACTTTGAAAGCACAGATAATTTGTATGAAGCCGATGGAATATGTTACATAGATGTGGCTTTCTGTTGCTTACCTTCCCTTCCTTGCTTTCCCCAAAACTGTGAAGAGAATTTAAGTGCTTTGATAACTGATGTTTCTTTTAAAACAAACTATTGAAGATGGTTTACATGCAGTTTCTCATTCTGGGTGAGACTTTATTAGCTTTCAACAGGCTCTGATTTCTCAGAAGAAAAAAAACCCTATTCTAAATTCAATGACAGCAAGTCCTGAAAAAATTTCAAAATCAAAGTTTTCTGTCTGAGAACATGTAAGATTTCACTTCAGCCCATAAATGTTCTCATACAACTACATTTGTTCTTCTGATCACTGAAACTCAGGGAGGGCTGATTTTATTCGGTCCACTTCTTCCTGTCTGGTTTCTGACTGCTTTTTTTCTCCAGTCTGTCTGATGTCTAAGGAGCAAATCACAGCAAATAGCCCCTGTCTTGTTTAGCTAATTGCTACACTATGAGCAACAGCAAAAGGAGTAAGATTTGAGCAACCCTAATGTGAAATGCTTGGTAAAACAGGCACAAAAGGAAAAAACAAGACTAGGAAACCATGAAGTCTGCAGTTGAGTCCCTCCGACTTAGTTTAACATTTCTTTCTCTTAGTAACAGAACTCATTGTCACAGTGCTTCCTCAGAACTGCCTGCTCTCTTGTCACCCACAAATAAGTACATTTTGTTAGTGTTAGACTCCTTAATTACTGACCCCTACAATTGCAATAATAGTGCAATACATTTCTCCATCCTCTTCTAGCAAGCATTTTTCTTGTGTCCTATTTGCTTCTCTACCCTTCTTGGCAACATGCAGTTTAGAATAAAATGGTTTTGTGCATCATATCAACGTAGCTATGTAACTGCTGCCAGCTTGAGTTTTATGTGGTATGCATTTTCAAGTTTTACCAAGCTTTTGCCTTGATTGGGATCAAATGAAAGGTTCATGCTGAGTGTTTTCCATTATCAAGAAATAATCTTCAAATATATTTAGAGCTCCATCTCTTTCACCAGTTTGGATAGTTACGGCACAGGCTCAGATATTAAGACTCTTTACAATAGGCAAGAAAATACATCTGGAGCGTTGTTCAGTTCAGCTAGTCTCCAAAAGTTTTGACTGCTAAATACAACCCCAAATCTGGGTATTCTGGGCCAGTAAGTTCAATTGCATTGAAAATTTTGTTTTCAAATGAGGGAGGGGCTACTAAAGGTTGGACCGTGATTTTGTGGCTTTGTAAGATAAAGTCCTTGGTGGCAGTACCCGCCTGAGACATTGGTGGCTTCCCCTTCCTCTTTCTCACCACCCCACCTCTTCCTACTGTTCTGCTCAAACAGATTTCTGCCTGAGGCACTGCTGTTCCCACAGCACTGTGAATGTGATGAAGGGATCAACAGTGTTTTTTGTAGGTCATTTTTAAGCTGAGCCAGTTCTGTGCTAGGTTTGCATGAAGGTCTGGTGTGTGAGGAGAGCTGGGCAGGCAGGGGCACATGGGGCAGCAGCCCCTGCTGATCGTGCTGAGGTGTGGAGATTTTGTGTCATGAAACCACAGCTGAGGAGAGGACTGCCAAAGGCCTGCATGCCACTGGACTTCCCAGGCACAGGGAGAGCCCACTTGTGGTTTTCTACTCATGCATTTGACACAGAGTGGCTCTAAATTAAATACTTGACTATTCAGGTCAATTAAGTGACCTCATCTGCAGAAGTGTAGCTCCTACTGGTGTCATGTTCAGGGTTAGAAGCCAAATTTCTGGAGTTACTTTCCTAACGCATGGGGCCAGGTTTGGCTTCTTGCAGAACGGCACCCAGCAGAAAGGGGCTTTTTGCCTGCCTCAGGAAAATCCTGCCTGCTGCCTGAGGTTTGAGTGAGGAGATTATCTCTGCTTCTTCACCTGTAAAAAGATAATTACACCGCCCAAGTTTCTAAAGAACCTTTGCATCTCCAGATAAAATATACTACAGAGATGCTATGCTACATGAATTATTCAAGCTAAATTAAATTAATGAAGACTGTGGAAATTCAGTTGCTTTTGTTTCTTTTTTTAATGTGCTAGGTTCAGATTCAGCGGTGGCCTTTATGGTCTCAAAATATTCTGAAAGCAAAGCACTGCTAGCTCACAGCTCTGCTGAAAATATTTTCTTCATTGTCTGAAAATATATTAATTTAATTATTGACAAGTCCATTTGTGAGAGCTATTGAAGCGTGACCAGCTCACCACAGTGTTTTCTCTAACCATAGAATGCCACAGGGAGTGAAAAATGAAAAGTCAATGCAATCTCTGTGAGACAGCAAGATGGATTTATGAGGAATTACAGGCTGGTTTATAAGGAAAAAAGTTATCACTTGGACAACAATGTAGGATTATAAGGACAGGTCTTGCACTGTCCAGGAAGGACCTAAACAGAATATTTACAATGTCACTCCAGGATGCCTTAAATCCTTTGCACCAATGCTTTTGGGTTAGCTGTGCTACAATCCCTGCTGTGAGCCTCTCTAAGCATCCCCTCTCCCTTCCTCTGTCCCCAAGATGCCAGGTGATACTCCTGCATGAAATTATGCAATTCTCATCCCATAATTTGGGATGTGGGGCTGCCAGCACTGGTGTCCTGGTATGCTGCAACAGCAGCTTAACATAAATAAAATTATTATTTATTTTGCCAAAATGCTGCATAGCTTTTAGTAGAACAGATTTAAGAGAGGTACCTTACACATTATATTTGTATTCATACTTAACTTTCCTTGCTGCAGCATAGGCAGACATGGCATTTTTCCCCAATATGGAGAACTGGAAGCTGGATATCAGGCCTGCAGCCTGGTTCCCCTGATTACTGTGTATTTTTTTAAACTTATCTCTAGCCTGTCAGTGTGTCCTGGCTCACATAATCCCCTGCCCTTTTCTGGAATCTCGGAGGTGTTAGGGGCTCCTTTGAAAGCAGGCTGGGCTACCAGAGGAGTCTCCCAGCCTGCCTGAGTAGACTCAAGACATTGTTATCCTTACCTCTTTGAAGTTGAGTTCCTGAGCCTGGCTTAACCAGGTCATTATTTTACTTCTCCTTGCTCTGTAACAATCCTGTTATTGCCTGCTTTCAATTAACTCTACGAATTCAGACAAGCAGTAGTAGGAAATGTGGGGAGGGGGTAGGAGGAACTATATAGCATTAATCAAAGGATCGTGCAGGCATTTCCCCAGTTTGCCTCACTTTGTTACCACAGAATTGCACGTGATCCTGAAAACAGGGATTCTTGCCTAGAGCCTATAATAAACAACCCATCACCACTGTGTTTCTGTTGATTTTAATTAACAAAGGGATAATTTCTGTCTGGCATGCAGCAGAGCGGAAAGGCAGGAGGGGACCAGGCCCGGCCATGCCACCCCCTTCCTGCTGCTTAGGCGAGGCTGGGCTGAGCCCTAGTGCCAGGCGGACCCTGCTGCCCCTAAACTGTGCCTGGGGCTGTGGACACAGCTTGGAGATGGCCTCTGTCCCAGAGAAAGGCAGGGGTTTCATAATTCTCTGCAAAGTGCCTGACTGCCTACCAGCCAAGCCAACAGGTTTATTTTTACCAGAAGCAGATCTCAGACCCAGAAGCACACTCCACTGCTGGAAGAGATGGAGGGAGGGAGGCAGGGAGGAGGAAGCAGCACCTGCTCAAGGTGAGCTTTTGGCAGCTGCCAAGAATACCCACTGCTTCTGCATCCACTGGCATGAAAATTGAGCTGAGTGCAGCCTACCTAAAATCTGAAGGGAAAGAAGGAGGTTCAGGGAGACACAGCTATCAATTTTTAGTGCCTCCTCCCGTTCCTTTTCTGGGTGCAGGTGCGCTTCATGTTAAAAGCTACTGTGGTCTGGGGTAACTTTACTGAACCACTAGAAAGAGGCAGACTGACAGGGAAGGCCTGTCTTGTAGAGCCCAGCTCAGGTAGGTCTGATGAGTTTCCATGGCAGAGTAGCACAGGGCTGTGGCCCAGGGGTGGTAGGACTATGGGCTGTGCTGTGAAGAGGAGCCATGCCTTGCCCTGTAAAGGGCTTCATGGCATCTCCTCATGGGAGACAGCTTCTGTGTCTGAGGCCAGTCTGTGGCCTGACTCCCAGCTGCTAGCTACAAGGGTGTGTGGGCTGTGGTGTGGCTCTCTAGCTGCTGAATGCCCTCAGGGGACTTCTATATTAGGTTGCAATTAGAGTATATGTTTTCCTGTGCTCTGGTCTGTGATGGACGTCTCTGAACCTGCTCAACACCTCAGCCACACACAGTGAAGCAGAACAAAAAAGCATTGCTTTTTTGGAAATTCCATGAATTTATTCCTTTTTTTTTTAATTTCAGAAAAATAAATCCCATTCGTTAGGAATGTGTCTATAAAACTGATTTGCTATCTCAATTTTGTTGAGATGAAATATGAACAAACTGGTGAGTGCATATGTATGTTCTTGGTTAACAACCTGGTGAGGTAAGGGTGTTTTTTACTCTCCTTGTTTCCCATGCAGTGAGCACAACAGAGTACGTGAGTTCCTCATACTCATTATTTGATCACTTCCAAAAATAGATTCCTGCATATTTCATCCACCAGAAAACTTGGAGAGAGAGAAAAGACCTACTTTTTTTTCCTGTCAGTTGTGCCTGAAGCAATGTCACACTGAGCAACTACTGGACATCTTTCATACTTTCTCCTGCTTTGCAAGGAGTCAGCTACACAGATGTCAGGGCCCTGAGGGCACCGTGGACCTTACTGCTCCTGCCCAACCTTTGCTGGAGCCACCTGGGGCCAGGAGCCTCATTTCAGCCAGCTTAGGGCTGTCAGTTCCTGCCCTACTGACACCACAGTAGTGCTGGCTCTATGTTGGGATCCCTTGGTCATACATCGCAGCCTTGTCTCTGATCCTGTCTCCTGCCCCCTCCTTTAGCTCCTGGTGGGAGCTCCTGGATGGTGCCTGTCTCTTGTTCTTCATTTCCCACGTCAGAGACTGTTGGCAGACTTCGTTACATCCATGGTGTCTGCCCACCATGGTCAGACCCTGCGGGGCAGCCCTCACTGGTGAGGGCATGGCCTATGCTGGAGTCACCCTCAGGTCCCAGCTCATGCCCTTTTGGGAAGAGCTGCCCCTCACTGAGGAAGCAAGCTCCAATGACACAGGTGTGGAAAAATGGTGGCAATAAGCCACCTTCATCCTGCGGTATCTCTGTGTGCAAGCAGTAGGCACCATTGCTGGCTCTGTGCTAAGTGGTCAGAAAACAGCTGCAGCCCAAGTCGTGTGTTGTGGTGGCTTTGCACAGGAGCAAGAGGGAATGGATGGAGCTCAGACTTCAAGGTGTTCCTCCTGCAGAGCCATCTAAAAGTCTTTAAAGCCCCCATTGAACTACCTGTAATTTTAGTTAGATAGCTTACTAATTACCTGTGATAATGCCTACTTCTTAGCAAATAAAAGGCTAACAAACCCAGTCTTCTTGAGGCTTTCCTTATTTGGTAGGGGCTTCATTTCCCTAACCATCCCAGATGATCCTCTCCAGTTTGTCAATCTCTCTCTCATACTGGGGGACACAGTGCTCCACCCATGGCCTTTCACCTGCCCATCCATGAGGAGAAACTGCTCCCCCTCAGTCTGTGGTTTCCCTCTGTATAGCACAGCCCAGCCCAGCTGCCAACATGTCTGTCAGCCAGGCTCAATGAGATGTTCCTGTTTTCTCTGCCCATTCAACCCTCTCCTCTGAAATGTCTTCAGTTGATCCCATCTTTCCTGAGGATGCTTAAAAACCACAGCAATGCCACCTGTGGAGCAGGTATGTCATGAGACACGATGTGGCTTCCATACATACAAGGCATCAGCTGGTGGATGCTGAGGGGATAGGGATGAGGTTTCCAATCACCTACACATGAACAAAAGTTTTTTGTATCTCTGCGAGCTGATCACAAAATGGACACAAAGCTCAAAACCATTTTGCAGAATACAAACAAGATAGTTATAGTGGTGACTGACCTTGTGACAAGTCACCTTGTTATTTCTCATTTCTCCCAAAAATAGAAATGCTGATATGCCTATCTTTTCCTTAAAAATAGTTGCATACCTTATGAACAGGAGAGCTAAAACCAGATGTCCATACTCTTCTTACATTTTATTACTTGTCAAAATAACATTTGGTAGAAGCAAGACTGTTACAGAATACAGATTTTTATAAATATTGCCTAAACTGCACCTCTAACTTCCTGTACTTTCGTTCAGCCTGTTTTCTATTTCCTATTCTCTTCCTTTCATCATTGTAATTTCCTTCTGACTCTTATTTCTCAAAATCACTGGTCCTTCTCCTGGTTAATTTAAGCTTCTTAATAGCTATTTCTTCAAAATAACTATGAAAAAACAGATTTTCTCAAAGAAAAACAAAATGCTGGCATCAGAATCTAAATCACCTCTAAGAATACTACTACTAGTATTTCATATTCAGTAATAAAAGGCTGACAAAGGGCAAAAAGAAGTTAACTTTTTAAAAGTTATTGGTAGAAGCATGGTTTAAGAAAACTCTTACTGAAAAATATATAAAAACATATATATATAAAAGAGCAGGTAACTGCAAAATATCTGCTAACTAACTGGAAAATAGACATCAGGGATATCAGATTCTTAGTCTAGTTCTTCCTTCTCCTTACGTGAGAATTTTTTCTCTTCAAAAAGAATTTATCAAGCACGAAGCAGATATTCAACTTGTCTTCAATTGCGCACGGTTTTCCCCACTGATATTGAATCAGGCAATACCCAGAGGAATAAATTGAAACTATGAGGTGATTTTGGGAAAACATAAAGAAAGCAATTATGACTGAAATATTAGGACTTATATTTTATATTTGCAAAATCTTGTGTTTTCAAAGTTTTACTCCAAGGGTGAGGTTCTCGTGACCCAACCATAGCCACACAGGGCTGTCTCAGTTGCTGTAGAGCATCACACCTGTCCCCAGGTGCTGGTCCAAGCTCTGTGGCAAGTTTGTGCCACGGCTCTCAGCCTTGTGCAGATGTTTTGTGTGCCTGAAATGGCATGAGTTCCTCTGTTCAGGCACTGGAATTGCAAAAATGTCAGTGGGAGCCACACAAACTCCCCATGTCAAAAAGGACTGATAAAGACCAAGAAACTTGCAAGCTTGCGTCTCAAAGCTTACCTTCTGTATCAGCAAATTATTTCAATAGTGCTGTGAGTGCAAAAGGAGATGGATGGATTATGGATAAGCATGTGAAAGGCAGTCCCAGCAACTGTGCACACCCAAGAACAGGCCCTAACCTCAGCCCAATGCCCCTCTGAAGAAGAGGAAGGTCAAAGTGTTCCTGCAGTAGCGTGAGCCCTGCCAGCCTGTTAAGCACTACACAAAATTCCAAAGAAGCAGGTCAACACATCAAGGAAATACAATCCTGATACCTTGTTTATCTGCAAGGGAGTGAGGAAAGATGCTGCTCTCGGTTTCAAATTAAAATATGTTTTAGTATTCCAGTGCTCTCTGGAGAGTTTATTGTATTCATCCACCATTATTGGTTAGCTCCATGTCCTGACGTATATCGTGTGTGCTTTAGAAAGCTGAGATTCTCAACATTTCCCAAAGTCCTAACAGTAAAAACTATCGGATTCCCCATGGGATATCTGGATTTGCAGTGTTATTCAGCGGTCACAAGTATTTCTCCTCAGCATTTCATGTAATACTGAGAGGATGAACTACTAGAATGAAATGAAATGTAATGTTAGCACATATTAACAAACCACAGGAAGATGGGGCTTTCCTGCTGGACACTTATCTGCTTGATTTTGAAATCCCACAACTTCAAACAGACCGAGTAGGAATGACAAACTGGAAACATCTTCTTCTATTAACGAAAGGAACACACCTATACTTCATAAACCATTAGAATCCAGGCTGTGAATGCCATTAAAACAAAGGATGTGCAGTCTGTTCATTACAGATTAAGTTTAGTGACACAACACTCTTAGCTGGGAATACTTAACATCACCAATAGATTAATGTTGTCTTCAACAACCAAATTTACCAGTTGCCAATTTTTGGTATAATCTGCCTAGCAGGTATGTGTCCAAAGGTTTGTCTGCCTCATGTATGTGGCTGCTTGCTGGATGAGTAACTTGAGACTGGAAAGAAGGAAAAGGAGAAACAGAATTTTCAAGGGATCTGCTCAAGAATGAACTTATCCGTGATGCCAAACCCCACGGTAATCTCTCTTTTTGCCAGTGTGCCTTTACTCAGTTCAAGTCCAGGTAGCACATGGAGCCTAAGTAAGTCAGAAGAGGACTCTTGCCCTACAAGGTTCACCACCCTTGGTTTAGGCTGTTGCTTTCTCCAAACAGCCTTTTCCCATAGAGGAGGCTATAGCATCAACTAACACAGAAACAGCACAATCCACTTTCCCTGAAAGAACCTCACAAAGAAAAAGCAAATAAAATCCGGAGGCTTCATACGTCCCTCCACCAGGATTCACTTTGCAATCCCCATCAAAAGAACTAAAGCTCGGCCAGGAAAGCATCTCCAACCCCCATCCCACTGCCAGCCCACCTGCAAGGGCTGGGCTGGGGCAGGACAAGGAACACGGGTGGAGTCTTGGAGAGGGGCATGAGCTGCTTTATGGGGCACTGACACTGCAAGAATCACATACGTAGAAGCATCTGTGACAGACAAGGCCCATCTCAGTGAAGCCTAATGGAGCGTGGCCACAGGTGGAAAGATGTTATGGAGACACATTTGTCCTGTTTACACTCTGGCAAACTTTGTTTTCCTTCCTTCTATCTAACCAGAGGCAGCAGAAATTCATTTCACACTGAAGAAGAAATTCTGTGTACCAGAAACTTCAGCTTTACTTTGGCCAAAATTGTTTCTGCAGTTTTGCTGGCTCACCTCCATACCATAGGATTCACAGAACAGTAGTGCCTGGGGCTGCCAGCAAAGCAAATCTTCCAACATCAGAAGTTGCCTCCTAGGATAGAAAACAAGTATTTCTTCTGTTCAAAACACCGTGTGACTTCTTTTAATAGTTTTGTTTCCATTGTCTTTGCCTTCTCTGAGTGCCTACAATACAGGATGGTAAGCGAAAGGCAACAGTTTCCTTATAATAAGCCAATGTGCTGACAAAACATTGCATTTATCTTCAGGCTTCACTGGGGTTCTTCAGGGGATGGCCAGCCTCCTCCATACTGCACTTTCTTTACTTTTAACACATGTTGGGTATTATCAGTGTCTGCTCCTCCTCTCTCACTCTTTTTTACCTTTTCTGAATGTGCAATACTTTTTAAAAATTTTTTTCTTTTCTCTTTTTTCTTACTTCCCTTCCTTTTTTTTTGCATTTGTCTCTCTTTTTTGTCTCTTTTTTGCATTTGTCTCTCTCTTTTACCTCAGAAGGTAAAAGAATCAATGGATCGGTGAAACATGAGGTTCTTCTTTGAACAGTTTTGAGAGGTATGACATAAGAAAAATAATTACTTTCACAAGTCAAATTGGCTCATTTCTGGCTGATTACTTTTTTGAAGCTATATTTCAATACAGCTCTGATCAGATCAACCATTTTCCATAGCAGTATTTTTTGCCTGTGTGTTATTTTAAGCTTACCATTACCATGGGACTTGAATTCATTTGGAACTCATTAATCATCAGTATAATTCCCTTTCATTAGAAATCTCTTTCTGGAGTAACTGCTTGTTGTGACAATTCCCACTAAGTCACCATCTTTGTAGATATACAGCTGGTGATGATGAAATAATATGTAACTTTATATTAAACTAATATTCCCCAAAATAATAAAATGCCTTAACATATTCCATGCATAGTTAATAGGAGATCAGAAGGATGAAAGGTACTGATAGGATCATTTTCTTGGCTATCAGAATTCCCTTTTTTAGTGTGGCACGGTAGAGGGATTTTATGTTGCATATATATGCATCTTTCTCTGCACAACCGTTTTTGGTTTTTTTGCCATGTATAATGGAACTCACAACACGAAACGCTGACAAAGCTGATGAAGACAGTGTCCTTCCCAACAATAACACAATGGGTTGGCAGTTCATCATGTCTGAAGAGAAGATTTTGTAATCAAAGACATTGAAAGCCTGTGAAAGAGGGGGTTAATTAAAAAAAAGCATTTTCTTCTTGGAGCATGAACTGCAATCTCTGTTTTTCTCTTAACTTTCACTGAGCAAACATATCTGCATTTTGACCCTCTTTACAAGTTGGTGTTTTTGTAGAAGTACTTGTAGCAGGCTAACAAAGCTGTGCACAAGTATTCATGCAAGGGGTGGCAGTGTGTCACATTTCCCTGAACAATAACAGCCTGTAGAGTGGGAAGAAATGTTAAGCAGCTTTGAAAGAACATGGAACAGTTCTTTTGTTTTGCATCTCTTCCATGCGTATAAGTTCTTCGCCATGTGCCAGAAAATGAACACAATAGTTGGGCTAAAGTTGGTGAGACTAAGAATTAAGAAAGAGCCTTTTCTGTAGCCACACTTCTGCTGATAACTTTTTAATTCTTTTCTGCAAAACGAGGAGGAAAAGAGTAGTCAGCTAAAGCAGGTCTGGAAGCAAATCCCCTATTTGAAGGAGAATGAAGACAGGAATAAGGACAGGTTCTATGAGCAATTCACTGCCTGTTTTGCTGTCCAGCCTTGATCCTACATCAAGGATGGCAAGTGTCTTGGGGCAAAAGCTTCCTTCAAATGTGTACAATTACTCATGGCATTTCTGTTGCTACAGACCAGGACAGTTTCTCAAGGAAACCCTAACTGTCCCTAGTAGTGTTTGAAGACTCCGCTTTCAAATTCTCTCATTTCTCCTACCTCTGTGTCTGGGTGCAATAGGAGGCTGCCATTCAGGATGCAATAGGAGGCTACCATTCCTATTGGCTTTAAATGTTGGGTTGATCCACGGGAAAATAATATCCACTGCACCAGTGGTTGTACCAAAGTGGTAACGACTCTGTTCCAGGCAAAGAGCTGCAGCTCATCCGCCCAAAGGTAATGTGGACAATTCTCTGCAAACTGGTCACCTAAACCACTCTTTGGCCCATAGCAATGAGTCTTCTCTTTCTAAAGGGGGCATTTTTACTGAGTTCCTCTCAAGTAACTGGAAGTGCCAGTTTCTCTCCATGTACCTCAGTGAAAACCTGGCTGACACCTTGGGTGGGGGCAGCTGCCCCAGGAGAAGTGCTGCCAGAAGAAGTCGGTCCGGTCCCCGATGACGCTGCCCTGGAACCTCCCTTTGGTTTTCAGCATGAGGGGACAAAGCTCCTGATAAAGCAAAGAGTTTCCTTAAACGCTTTCACAGCTCAGATGCATTGTGAGGAAAAAGACCTTCATGCTACTAATGAGCAAATGTGTTCAGAGTAAATGCACTCCTTGAAGGGCGTTAATGCTTTCATCACCACTGGCTAATGAGCCTGAACTTGCACCTTGTACCAGATACTAATCAGATTCCTCTTTCTGTACTCTCTAAAGCAGTGCAATTCGAGCTGCCAGCAGGCAGTGATGCTATTTAAAAATAACCACACATGGGTGTTCTTATTCAATATTTCTGTCACAGGAGTTGGTCAAGGTCTAGTCCCAGGCAAGACTGGGGCTCATTTTAATATGCATTGCATTCTTAATTTCTTTTAAAGTTATTATTAACTTATTCCATTTACAAAATCAAATAAAAAGACCTTTAACTGAAGAGTCACTATTTCTTGTATAATGTAATTTGATTTTTCCCCTCCAAATTTCAAGTTACTTTATTCCTGTTTTTTGGGGTTTTTAAAATCATTTGCATAATCTACAACACTTTCAGGACTTTCTTACTTTGCATAAATCAATTTCACTTCTTGTTCACTTCATCACTTTCAAGGGGATTCTTTTCTGCTTTACTGGACTTAAATTAATCCTCTGGAGAAAGCAGTGTCATGACACGGCCGGCATCAAAATCTGCATAATGAAAGCAATTTTTTCCATTTAAATTGGCACTCAAGAATATCACTGCTCATTAGCAGACTTTAGATCTTTTATTTTATTTTAAGTGAGAAGGACAAGCATTCTTTCCCTAATATGAGTTTCTTGCATAAGAATTCATTCAGAAATCTTTAAATATATTGCAGTGCAAGTTAGGTGCCTAAATACCTTTTAAAAACCAGTCTTTGTGATTTGCAGAGTATTAACATTGCTAGAAAGACTACCAGAATTTTCAGCCTTGATCAGAGTGGTGATGTGTGTCATCTGGTTTCTCTCTGGGGTTAAAACCGATCTGAGAAGATGGTTGAATAATGGATGGATGTAGAATCACTTATGATGAAAGGGGAATTTCTGCCTAATTCCAGGCACTCAGCAGATGCTTTTGCTGGTGATGATCTTAGATGAGGCTTAGTACAAAATCTATACTGAAACTTTTAACCGAGAAAAGTGCTCAGTATAACAGAAGGAGAGCTTCAGAAAAACCAAAAAAAGCTCTTAGGCTAGAAAGGGGTGAGGTGCAGAATCTGTGTTGCTTGCCTCTTCAGTACTAGCACGCAACTGCAAAGCAGCCACATCTGCTTCACTAAAAGTCTCCAGGGCTATTCAGCCTTCCAGGGTAG
The DNA here is from genome assembly GCA_013400975.1 of Atrichornis clamosus. Classification (NCBI taxonomy): domain Eukaryota; kingdom Metazoa; phylum Chordata; class Aves; order Passeriformes; family Menuridae; genus Atrichornis; species Atrichornis clamosus. Next base: position 48,574 of record WBMZ01012552.1, on the reverse strand, counting down.
ATGCCCTCACGCTTTCCCATAGTCTGAAGGTGTTATCATTAATAATTCTGTCTTTATCTTTCACAGATTCAAAAGATCTATCTGTCTTTGGGGGAGGAAGGGCACTTCTTGCCCTCGGGCCTGTTACACAGCAGCAGGATGGTGCAGGTTGAGCTCCTCATGCGCCTGTAGACTTGCTCAGGCCCCAGACCCAGAGGCTGCCCATGGCTGGCTCATCTCTGTGGCCTTGCTTCAGGCCTGTCATGCAGGACTCAGCTCAGGCCTCCCCAGACAATGCTGCTGGTTTAATGATCGCAGGCAATCTGGGCTCCGCACTGACCTTTTCCATTCTGCCCTGTCACAGCTCCTCGCAAAATACATGTATTACTGGTTTTGGTCCAGTTGTCAAAGATAACATTCCCTTTCTTCATAAGATGAAGATTAGTTTCTTTATTTTACTTGCAACTCACTGTTTCCATTTGAATATTTTACAGGATCAAGTAGCAATGATATCTGCGTGCCTTTTGTTAAGTTTCCTGAGGTATGAATGAGAAGTTGCATTTGTCTGCTAAATGCAATGATAAAGAGCATTAAAAGACTCAGAAAAAAGTGTTGATGCACCTATTTCTCCTGCATAAATGTGTATTTTCCAGTCATTGACTATTTCATTGTCATTGCTATGTTGTAGAAGGAACACAACAGAATAAATTGAACACAGGGTGTCTCTGATAGGAAAATATGTGTTTCAGAAACAGCATGGACAGTCATATTTAATTTAGTAACATTTGTGAAAGACTTTTAAGAAATTATTTTCCTAGTTAGTATGTATTATTCCAAAATACATGCCTTTGATTTTAGAAATTGTCAGAGGAAATGAATAATTTTCCCACAATTGTTAAATGTCTTATTTGTCTTACATATTCAGTGCCAAATAAAAAATTCTGTTTATGCAGAATTTATTTATGCTAAAACTTGAAAACGATTTACGTGTTAGAAAAGTGGAAGACATGGTGATATTTTTTATTTCAAGACACATTAAAAACAAAACTTCTGTCTAACATACTTCAAGGTACACACTTCTGTTTCTTATTCCATCAGTCTTCCCCCAATTCCCTGATCTGCTGTGAAATAAACATGAGAGCAAAGAAAGTGATTTTGACCCTGGATCAGCATTATTTTCTAGTTTATTTATCAATGTTTTGCAAATGAGATACCGTGGTTGGTCAGATGTCTAACTGCACAGAATGAATTCTTTTTGGAAAATGTATCCTATTTATCCCAATATCTTTTGAGAGCTGCATTTGTGAAGACACTCACATTTTGTGGACTCATTCATGGACAAGATGCCTAGAGCTGGGTCAAGAGGAGAAGAGTAGGGATAGTGACAGTCCATTGTTTGGACACTGACAGGGTAGAGATGAGGAAGCTGAGTTTGGTTCCTTCACCCTGTGTGGTTTCAAAGCCTATGTTGCAGTTGCTGGATAAAATAGTTGGTGCATATAAAGGCATGGTGTAACTTGAACCTAAATCTTCCATTTTCCTTGGTAACTGTGCCAAACCCTTGGCAAGAGAGGCTGCTGTTTCCTTAGTCCCTAACCCTCTACAAGCCCTGTACAACAGGGAGCACAGGGCTGGTAGTTTTCCTTCATGTTTGTACTTGAAATTTTGAATTTCACTGACTGAGAAATTTTCTTCCTTTTACTAGCCCTTAGGTTTTCAGCCAGAAGAAAACTATTTGATGATTTTGTGCCATTTTGAAGAGCAGATCCCTGGACAATAGAGGTGCAAGAAGGACAGCATACTGCAAAACAGTAAAAAACCTACTGCAAAAAATTAACAGACCAAGTAGAGCAGGAGCTCCTATGGTCAGGATGAAAACTCCCCTGTCTCCTTGAGTCAGCTGATCACAGTGGTTGGAAGCCAGAAAAAATTCTGCTACATAGCAGTCAACTATGTCAGTCTTTCTTCTATTTGCATTAGGTTTTCAAATAAAACAGAAAGCATGATCATTATCCCAGGAGTTTTCACTCTAATGGGTTGTTAATGAGCTATCAATTACTTATGCAAAAGGAAATGCACACATACAAACACATCACTCTTCCTTAGCTGAAGGTTTTCTGTGTTTAAGTACTGGGGGCCTTACCTTCCTCACCTGCGTCACTGGCCCTCCATACATCTTCATCTGCAGTCACTCTATTACAAGGTCTAGCATGTAACACTTCAAGAAAGATTGCATATCTCAGGATCATGGACTCATGCTCTAATCTCATGCAGCATTGGCAGTTCCCTGGGTAAGTTGATATGTTGCTCTTCTATGCTATCGAGCAGTCCCAGCGTATTAATCAATCCTCAAGCCCTCTTGTGAAGCTCACTAGCTGTTAATCTTATTTCTAGAGGCACCGTCTCCTTCTTGACTGCGGATTCTTGAATTACAATGGCTAAAAAGCATTTCTGTCCATTCACAAGAGGACCAGAAGCTAAACTTTCTTCCACCCAGCCTTTATCATTCACACAGTGAAGACTGATCATTGTCATGAGCTTGACCTCGTAATGAAATCAGTGACCTTGAAGGTGGCACAGGCAATACAAATCCTCTTGTTCACCCCAAGTTTAGAAGCCGTTTGCCTGACTCCTTTGATCAACTTCCTCATGAATGAGGAGCCCCCAGCAAGAGCTGCCTGAACCACTTAAGTCGCTCCCTCCCATATGGCGCAGAGGAAGCATTTGTGTGGCCCAGGACTACCAGGACACAGATCGCTAAGCTCAGTCCTCAGGCTGCTATGGATCCTTTTCTTTCCTCAGGCTCCTCTCCTACATTTCTCTGCATATTTCGCTCCCCATTAACCCTATGGTTGTCCCTGGGGTAGCCTCCAGCCCAGGGACCAACCTCATCCTACCACACAATTGCCTTCCCTGCCCCATCTCCTTCACTGCCACCCAGCAGAGCTCCCCAGGCATGGGCTTCCTGAGCAGAGCAGCAGACAGAGGCGCTGGTAGTGAAAGTAGAAAGCAACAGTGTAAAACAGTATAGAAGATAATGTAAAAATGTAAAGAAATGTAGAAGTGTAAAACAGTACAGAAGGAGACTTTTATTCTAAAAATACATTGCTTTTTCCCTGTTTGTGTGGTATGTGTGCATATCTGTGTGCGTGACTTGACCATGTCCAACAAGCTTAACATGCTGGAATTAGCCAGGCTGCAAAGGGTTAAAGTATTTATGAACTTGTTAAGAGATGGGAACATTATGCACTGTTCACAATGTTTAATTTTAACTGCCATGCAAGAGAGAATCTTTGATTACATTATCAGTTTATTCTCGTTGAATGTTAGTTGTTGTATTTTTTTTTTGACAGCGCTATTTCTGTGTTAGAAAAGATATTTCTCCTAATTGATTGGAAATGGAGGATATTAATTAGCCAGGGTTTTCATGCAGAGGATTCTAGCTGCTGAAATCCTGGGCCTGTATAGAGTTAAATGTCAGTCTAGAAGATTAATGACTTAACTGAAAACATTTTATCACAGATACAGAAAATAAATCCCCTTTCCAGATAGCCACAAACTGTGTGTGCCATTGAGGAAGGGAACTGCAAACCAATAATACCTGATTGCTCCTGCACCAGCAAACAGCAGCGATAAGACAAAAATCATTATGAGGATCAAAGTCGCTGAGCTCCTTGGGTAGCGCTGATGCTGCGGGGCTGAAATACGAGGTGTGCTGCCTACCTGGGGTGACATTCTCCATAGAAACTCAGAGCCTGTGCCCTCAGCTGGCTTTCTCAGCACAGGAATGGAGGGATATGTGCTTTCATGCCAGGTTTATGTCAGTGAGAATATCCTGTGCTGCTGCAGCAAGAAAATAGGTGCTGTTTTTTATGTAGAATTTAAAGCTCAGGTTTTGATTCTCCCAGGCTGCTGCCAGGATGGACACGATGTGGACTCTGAGCCCCAGCCAGGCACACGTATCAAATTTACAACAGCTCTGAATTAAGCCTTAGGTGTTTGGTTTTTCAAAATTTCCAATTTCTCCTCCTTCCTTGAAAGTAAAAATGCTTCCCATCATCCCACCTTTCCCCACATACATTCCCTTCCTTATATGATTCAACATCACTGGCTGTGACTATAATAAGAAGCAGCCAACGATGCACCTTCTGACTGACAATGGCATCCGTAGAACATGCGGGAGCAAAATGAACAGAAATCTCTCCTGGAGCACACACATTTAGCAGTGACAAGAACAATGCACCGAATATTACACAAACGTTTGGCTGCATGAGTTTTAAGGCTTGCTTGCCCACAGGTAAGAAATTAATTTGATGTTTAGATTAGGTTCGTGTCTACACACTGTAAGTACGGATTTAGTGGCTTTTGACCAGAAATGAAATCAAAGATGCTCAAACCCATAACCTTTAAAATGTTCTCTTTTCCAAGACTAAATCCTTAAGGCTTTAATTGTTAAACAGCCAAAACTTTGTCTTGATGAGGACAGAAAATATGTCTCCTTCACCCACAGAAGAGTGTATCTTGTCTGGGTGGGTGACTACTCTAAAACTACTGCCTCACTCTGAACATTGACCTGTTCAGGGAAAAAAGTATATAAAAATAAGTCTTTTAAAGTATAAAGTATTAAAGTTTTAAAGTATATAAAAATTACACTTTTGATTTTTCAATGCAAAACTCTTTTGTAATTTTGTAAAAAAAAAGCAGCTTTCGGTAGTAGGAGCCATCTTTATTCTAGCAAGATTCTTCAAGGAAGACTCTGTACACCAAAACCAGGACATATACAAAACACTCATCTACTTCAAAAATATTAGACTGCAAATATCAGGCACTGAAGACACAATGTAATAGTTATTTGTACAGCTTGGATTCAGTGCACTTGCCTGACTGTGTTGTGGCACAGTCTTACACAACCTTTCTCACTTTATCTGCTGCACTGTGAAGTGCATGGGAGAAGGTAAGGCGCTCATTGAGCAGATGGTCAATATTTTCTTTTATTTCCTTTTTTCTCCTGTTTGTAGCCCCAGGCTTTGTCTATTGCAGACTTTTCAAACCAGTTCTGAACAAAGATTTGTCTATTTTCCCCTGGCCTGTTCTTTAGCCTTATTATTACTTCTGATTCTTTCCAACACTGGTTTAGTTGCACTTTCTTGTAGATACTACTGCTTTTGGTGGATGGAGGGTTGAGGCACTTGAGAGATCAGGGTCAGGGTGGTATGTGCCTGACTGAGCAGCTGGACCTCCCATACCTCAAGCAGCACACACGAGTAGGTTAGCTTTTCAGGACATAGCTCCCCTCTACTTCAGCTACAGGCTTTATACTGTCTACTACGGAAAGNATAGCTCCCCTCTACTTCAGCTACTGTCTACTATGGAAAAGGAAAGAAAAGCAGGAGCTCCAGGATCATCCCATAGAAGAAGGGGAATGTCAGATCCTTGACAGTATGCTTAAGTGACTGGACTTTGCAGTGATGAAGGAAAATAATGGAAAGCTGATTGAAGAACACCCAAACTCCAGCTGGTACAGCTGCATTATGGAGTGCCTGGAACAGAAGCTCTGCCGGGTGCCTGCTGCCTGGATGCACTGGGGAGCTCCAGGCTGGGCCACGTCAGAGGGATTTAACCTGTCCCAGGTCGGTGTATGGTTTTTGCTTCCCAGAAACAAAGCCAGTGCAAGAAGACTTGCCCCACCACGCCGCCCAGCACAGCTGTCTGTTCCTGTCACAGCTGGAGGGTCTCCTCCGTCAGGCCCCACCAACAGGAGACCAGCACTGCCAGGGGTAAAGGGGCAGCACCACCTTGTGTGGGGAGGAGTCCTGCTGGGACAGCCTTGAATCCTAATTCTCTGGTACTCTTCCCTGCAGTAATGAGCTGTAAGAAGGAATTTTCTTTTTATAGAAAGTTACACAAAGGAACAACACGAGTTCTTTGGTTCTGCATTTGCATCCCAAAATATACAACTTTCTTCTCGATACTGTATGATCTTCAGTTACCATACAAAAATAAATTATTTGCAGGAGAATGAGGGCAAGCTGAAAACTTATTTATCATCCAACCATTATAATGTGGTTGATGATCAAACAACCTGTGAAGCTGAGATAATTTTCTTCATCTTCAAGTAGCCGCTGGAAAGCCTCATTACATGCCTGAAGTTGCATTGCTTAGCAACAACATTTCAGAAATTCAAGTTATCAGCATGATCACTAATAAGACGGTAAGCTGCAAAAGAATCCTGAATAAACTAGATTCATTTGCATTTCAAAATAAATGAGAGTAAATGTCAGATTGTATTCTGGAGTATACGAACTCTTCTTAGCACAGATATACTGCATTTACTCAAGCATTTGTACAATAGAGACAAATGTGAAATGTTTCTAAAATTTTATAAATGCAGGATGTCTGTGGGCTCCAGATATGTTACTACTCTTCAACTGTTAACTTTAGCTAAAGGAGTCTGCTTCAGCAAAGCATGCTGTCAAAGTGTGACACACAAGAACAATTAGAAGTGTTATTTTTCATGGCAGGACACAAGTATGAACGAGGATAAAGATATAATTAATATGCTGCAGTGTGCAGGATCCATTTGAAGGCCTGTTTGGCTTATATAACCATAGTGTTGGGAACACTTTTTTTTAATTTTACAATTCCTCAGGGAAGAAATTTATTAAATGTCATATGAAAAGACTTCATGGCCTCTGTTTGAAAATGTGGACACTTAAGAGAGGCATGGTTCTTAAATCCAGAGTAAATCTAGGATGCTTCTGTAACCCCAGACTTCTGGTGTAACTTACAGAAAACAGAGCTGCGGAGTGCTCAGTGAAAGTGAAGTGAACAATAGCCCAAGCCAAGGCTGTTGGTGACGTTGCCTTTCTTTGACCTGGTCATAATGTTGAGCTGATCCGCAACCAAGAAAAAAAGCACCTGTCAGTGACGATGAAGCAGTTGGCTTGAACTTGTCCTCATTTTGCTTCCAGATAATTGACCTTGGAACATTTCCTTCATTTATTCACTCACAGGAATAGTATTTGGGGGAGAAACCCTTCTTATTCCTGTTCCTTTACAGACAAACCTCACTCACCTTGAGGGAAGAAAAGAGACATTGTCTTAGTTACCTACTTGTAGCTAAGTAGGCTCCTTCTCTAGTCAGCATGGGCATGGATATTCAGGCACTTCCAAAAGATGCCACATCCCCTTGGTGTAAAACTTCCGCTTTGGCTGTAGAGGAAGCCTCCCAGCCGGCTTTGTCTCATTACTTCAAAATGCACGTACTGAACTAGAGGAGATGATTTTTTCTAAGAGCACCTCTTGGTCAAAAAAAGTCGAGCACAGCAGTGGCTGCTCTGAGAGTGGGGTGCACAGGAATAACCTTAGAAGAGCAATAAGGCTGTGAGGGGAGGCAGGAAGACAAGAAGAGTGTCCAGGGTAAAGATAACCCATGGGCTTCACCTGGCCTACCACAGCAGGATCTTTCAGAGTGCCTATTTTCCGTAGATCCCCTTGCTTTATGTAGGACCCAGGATGGAAAATATTCACATGATCAACAGTTGAAACTCTTAGTTTATTTAGTAAACTCCAATCTTCATTCATATTAGGCCTAAATGACTAGTTTTTTAGTCACTGTGGTTAATCTCAATGATTTTGCATTATCTTTTCAGAGGACTTTCGAGGTGCAAAGAAGAAGAACTGGATAGGTTCAGATCAGGTTTTGCTGCTGGTAGACTGACACACAGACACATTAATTGGGATGACAAGTCTGAGAGGTCCAAGAGGTGACTCCTCGGAGCTCTCAGCAGTAGGTACCACTCCCTTGTGTCCTGAGCATGGCATATCTCTGTTATGTCAGCAGACATGAATTCTCAGCTATTCCCCAGTCAAGTGCCAGGGTCTCAAATTTAGCAGCTATGGATTATCTGTGAAAAGTTTGCCTTCAGAGTCTTGCCTTTACTTACTTGGACATGTCAGATAAGCTTAGCAAAAGACAAGCCTACTGATCCTATCTAGACTACAAGTCCCCTTTTGCACCCAGATGGAGGGATATTATTCCTTTAGTAGTGTTAAATTCTGTATTTGTACAGCCTGTATTTTTACAATTCCACCCAGGAGAAGTTAGATGTTTCCATCTCCACTTCCTCCCAAGAAATAAACAAGACTCATTCTCCAGGCCTTCTGTTAGTATTAGTTGTCAGCAAATAAAGACAAATTCCAAGCCAAGTTTTCTCCAGTCTAGAGGCCATTCAGTGGGAGAGCTCTTTTCCCTGCAAGGGAAGAACATGAATCCAAATGACAGGCAAACATATCTGAAGGAGAGAAAAAGAGCTTGGCCTTGCAAAAAAGACAGAGGTGAGGCCATCTGGATATTTCAAGAATATGAAGATGCATAGTTTAAATGCCACCCTTCTTGCAAAGACTGTTTTCAAAACAGTTTTTGTACAGTACAGAATTATTAGTTTGCTGTAGTATTCAGGTTTTTTCCAACCTAAAGACCTGGCCTACAGTTATTTTACCCTGCAAGCAGTTATTATTTTAATTTTATATTTTTAAGAAAAAAATATAAATGCATGTGAAATGGTATCCCACTTTATTTCAAAGCCTAAAGTTGGAAATAGTTTAGAAAATGCTATAATTTTGCAAACTGTGAAACCTCTTATATTTTGACACCCACACACAGCTCTTCTGGCCTACAAAATAAGGTAAGAATGGAAAATAGCTCGTTCTAAACTGCAGTCATGTTTAATGCTGAAAATAAAACATGTAGACAACCTTATAATTCTTATAAATAATGATTCTATGGTCCAGAGCAATAAATTTGAAAACTGCGGTTTATGATAATGTATTCTGCAGTGACAGTAGAAAAATAGGTCATCATTTTGAAAAGGAGAGAAGCTATCTGTCATGTTGAACACACTAACAGGAAATTTGAAGTAGTTTCAGAGGCAGTTAGTCCAAGATATTGCTCTTCTGACCCCCGTGTCCCCAAGCACAACATGTGAGCGAAGAGCTCTTGGTCTCCACTGTGCAGGCAGAGTTACTGCATGTATTCATCTCAAGACTTGTTATATTTGGTATTAAGAATCTATCTATATGTCTGTATCAGAGATTAACAATCTGGATGCCATTAACCAAACCACATGAGTTTTATTGTTAAAAAAAAGAAAAGGAGGAAAAAATGAAACGAAAGGAATTGTTTAAAGAACAGAAGTGACTGTCCTTAGCTGTATGAAAGACATGGTCAACTGCAATTTCCTTCAAGGTGCCACAGAGCAGTGAATCATGTTTTATCTTTATCCCATTAAACACAGTTGCCACCATAGGTCTAATTTGCCAGTTTTTCAGGCTTGCAATTAACACTTTGGTGGGTAGACTTCAACCAAAACCTGTCGATTACAGAGAAAAGTATGTTCAGCCTGTACCTCTCCACTAGCACTAGGTGAAGATGGTCAGGTCTCTGGAAGAATTTGGTTTTACCTTTGTCTTCAAGCCTCAGGGATATGTTTATCTCTGCAGGTTCAGGGTGTGGAGGGATGTTCAGTTCTGCACAACTAGGGCAGAATGCTGAGCTTGTGCTTTAATAAATATTTGACAGAAATCTTTTTCAGACAGAAAAAAGCAAAGTTTCCTTCACTTAATTTGCTTTCCAAATTGTCAGTGTCTGATTCATTGTATCCTGATAATTTATTTTTTATTTTATAATTGATTTATATGTCTTGTCCATTTTATCATTGAGTTACAAAAGACAAATTCACCCAATCTCATTTTATGATACTTTTGTTTTACTTCTTTGCCCTTTCACACTCCCTTCTCAGCAGACAAAAACATCCTCAGATGTTTCCTTGCTCTCAGCCTTGTTTGTCTTTACCCAGTGTTCCTGAAAGTGCACTGCTTATTCAGTATCTCAGAAGAGTCTGCTTCTGCAGTGATCTCTACATAAACTCACAGTAATTGGCCTCCAGCAGCAAATTTAACAAGTTTGTTGAAATTCTTGCATTTCAACACTAATTTTGAAATAAAAAGGTTAATGGCAAAGACAGCTAAGGACCATTTGTTACAAAAGTAGGTAAACTGATTTGACTTTTGTTGACTTTGCACCAAATAGATGCCTATAAAACATTCAATAATAAATGTGCATCATAAAAATTGTTCTTGAAACATTGTAAAGGACACTTCTGACCAGAAAAGAAGGGCTTCTGCTCACAAGCAGTGAATCTCTAAAGGTTGGTTGTCTCAGTCAATATTTGGGGCTTTCCATGTATGCACCCTTGAGCAAAGGTAGCTTCCAGAGGACTGTTCACTGACCTAGTCCCAGACTTTTTTTCTGTAGTAGCAGTGTCTGCACGCCTCCTTGAAATGAAATGGCTGCTGTCGGTTTCATTCATTCCATTAGCTCCTTCTGCGTAAAGATATACATTAAGAGTCCAAAGGTATTCTAACAAAGCTCACCTGGGAGGAATTTCCAGTAAAAAAATTTATAGAGGTAATATTGCTGGAAAGAGAGGCCCATCACACAGTGGGATCGTACTATGCCTGAGTCATGGTCTTGGTTATCCCTGGGGATACAGGTGGATGAAAGGCTGGATGTGACCTGGCAACGTGCACTCACACTTCCTCCAAGCAGGAAAACAGACAGGTGCACTGGTCTTTAATAATGGGAAAACCCAAAGGAAGAAGGAATTGAAGGAAAGAAATCCCTGAGAGCAGACCTGTCAGAGACTTCTATGTTCTCTCAGTCTAGCAGTGGGAAGGAAACAGGACTTTATAAGCCTGGGAATTACCTAACCCTAGGCAGTAACAGCAGCCTATTTGGCAATATGGGTTTATAGATATATAGATAGTATTTTTCACAGTTGCAAAATGGACAATGTGAGATTTAAAATTTCTTGGTATCTGGCCTTCAGTTATTCTCTAGGAGCAGAATTCACTTCAACTTTTATTAGTTCTGTTTTACTCTGATCGATTTAAAAGTTAAGTTATAGAAATTTCTCTTTATACGATATACAGTAGTACATGGATGCCATAACAGTATCTTAAAAATAAATATTTACTACTTTACATCAACATCATCTCAGTCAGATTGGGAATGTGTATACTTAAGTGTGGAACTGGGCAGCTGAGACCAGATATAAAAATCCATCTGGGTTTGGAGGAAGTCATTATCAATGCCCAAAGAGCTTAACAGAGAATTACCTCATACTTTTCTTTCAAAAGCTGTACTAGACTGCTCTATGGTGGACCTGAAGAGAGCAAGCTGCTAATAATTTTCATTTTGACTGTTTTTTCATGGCTATCTTGTGGTCTGACTAATAGGACCCCCAGGGATTTTGGTGTTGCTGCATGGATTTCCTACACAATATACAGTACGGGTTTGATTTTTTCCAGAGTGCAGATGGCTTTAGTTGTTAATCTCTACAGATTCCTACTGACCTCTTGTAAGGGCATGGTTCTCTCCTTAGGAGTTGGTTCAGTCTGCCTCCTCTGTCATTCCTCTTGGAGTAACTGGAAGATGTTTCAAGCCATTCTGGAGACAGACTTTTAGTGGTGGGCTCAGTCCCAAGAAAATAAGAACGTCCTCTTTGTTTCCTTGTGTTTTCCCACAGAAGGCAGTTTTCTGGCCAGTGAGAAAAAGAAAGGGGTGGGGGAATGTGGTGTAGAGCACCAGAATACTTCAGAAAATGTCATTTAATGTTGTAGTTCCTACTTCAGCAGTTGGTATCTGCTTGTTTTACACCTTATTCTGTTTCTCTCTCAAATAAACTATACATTTTTATTTATCTCTGAGTCACCACTCTGTATTACTGAAGACTAAAAGCCACTGTTTCTATATCGCTTCTAGACAGGCTTTTGGGGGACAGGACTGTGCTTCCTTTTCTCACGAGAAGATATTTTAAGCCTTTTGCTACAAAATTATTATTCAGGTAGCTCCCCACGAGCAATGTCTATCCTCTCGTATTCCCCAGACAGAGCCAACCTTTTATTATTTCACATGGGAGACTCTTGAGCTCCATCTTCTGGAAAATCTGGGATAAACTTGTTTATCCGAGCTGGTTCCCGTGAAAGCTAGGTGGGTTTGGGGCAGTGTCCAGCAGAGCACTGCAGGGCAGATGTGCCCAGGCTGCCACCCAAGGCAAACACCCGCCTTGCACCTCCTTTTCCCACGTTCTCGAAGGAAAACTAAAGCTTTCATAAGGCATTTGGAAAATACAGGTACAATTCCAAGGTGGGTACCACCCAACGGATCTCTTAGGTGAAAAGACCTTGTGATTATTTTGATAATAACAATTGCATCATGGCTGGGTGGAAATGGCCTTGCAGACCCATTGCGCTCAGTTTGAACATCAGCATGAACAGGTCTCCCCAAGCCAAATATGAGCTTACATAAATACTTTTAATTGCGTTTTTCAGCCTGTTGGATGTTTTCTGTGTTTTGGCTCCACTGAGGTGCAGGTGATTTAAGCATTCCTGGCTGGCACTGACAGGCTGTTTCTCTTTGTTACAGGAGAGGCTGAATCAACACTTCACATTATACTCTTACCTTGATCTCTCTTACTCAGCAACCCGACTTTTTGTGCTGATTTCAAAGCCACACCATCAATTGTAAGACTTTCCCTCTGTTTCTTCTGGACCACTACTCCCAGGCCAGAGTGAATGCAGCCTTCCTCCAACCCTGCCCTGAAGTACCACACCGACAAGCAACCCAGGCTGAAATGCTGGCACTGGCTTTGGCACAGCCTGCTCCCTCAGGGACCACTGCACCACCAATCCTGAGCCAGAGGGAAGGAGGGAGAAGGTGGTCTCCAGGGAATCCTGAAGGTGCTTTATTGTCAGTTGTTTGTTAAAATCGTTTTTGCTGATTCCGTCCCAGAGAGGGATGCTGAAGCAGGACTGTCCTCATGCATGTGAGGGCCAGCACATGCCAAGGTACAGAGTCAGCTCCCAGGGATTCTCAGGCATTGAAGCGTTTTTGCTCCATGGCACTGAATATTTAGGGGTTCTTTCCACCACGTGCATTCCACAGGGCCACAGCTGAAGTATTGCATGGGAACATGGCAGCAGTATTGTGGGCAGTGAGGGGCCTGGTGGGTAGTGCGAAGAACCAGGAGATTTGTAGAAAACTTCTTGTGGTCTTCAGCAATACACTCAGCCTCCCCCTGGGGCGTGCCTGGAGAAGTCCATTTTCATTGCTACTGTAGTGCCCAAAGGCATCAAAACCTGAATGAGGCACATCAAAAAGAGATAATTACTGCCCAGAAGAACAGGGTGAAAGCTGGATATAATGTGGGCATCTGTAGGTGGAGCGATGTTATGTCCTTGTTAGGATAAACAGAGTTGTTTAAAGCCATTTAAGAAAGGACAAACTCTTATTTTAAATACTTGATTTTTATAGGGGTTAGGTGGGATCAGGAGGGAAGTTTAATGCCATTAGAAGAAATATAGATCCAAAATTCCATTTAATCCAAGAAAAATTTAGGTTACTGTGGATGTCACAAAATGCAGTCTGCTATTCAAACCAGAGTCAACTTCAAAGTTATGTAGGAATCCCAAGGTTGCCTGGGACCTTTTCCAGTGAAGTGCAGCAAATCTTCAGGGTTGCAGAGACTGCACCCCGCCTGGGATCTTGTTCCAGCATGTGACCCACTCATTGAGACTTCTGTTTTCCCGTTTTCCCCATATGTGGATGGAAAGTCCCTTGCTGTATCTTGTGACTGTTATCTCTGGACCTGTCACTGTACTTCTCTGAGAAGTCTGTCTATGTCTTCTCCATGGCCCATTACTAATTAGTATCTTAGTTTCAGAAAGCACCCTTCAGCCAGAGGAAAGGAGTGGAGAAGTTGCAGTAGCTAGACAAACAACTGCACGGTCATCTCAAAATGCTTTATTTTCTTTGTCTAATTCTGGAAAAAAAAAAAAAAGAAGGAACCAAAGTGAAGCAAAGCAGTGCTTTCACTGCCTGAATGTCAACAACAATAAGATTTAAGCTTACCATCAGCCTCAGATTAGTTCAGTGGTTTTACTCTCAACAACACCACTACCATATTATGTTGAAGATAACTCCAGTTCCACTCACCAGCCTAGGGGAATTAAAGCTCTCCTGATACAGAGTGCTGACACTTGATCTGATACTAAAAATCCTCTTGCATTGCCATGACCTGAACCCTTCATGAACACATATGACTTCCAGGAGATATGAGGGTGCCAATGGGTGCTGCCTTGGTTATAATGCATTTAATTTAGAAAAGGTGCCCACTGTATTTACATTGGGTGTGTTATTCTGATTTAGTGTGATCAAGCTGTCTTATGGTAGAAATAGCAGAGAAATATCTGGAGTTATGTCTGAAGGCTAAAATGAGGGAAGACTTTTTTTAAGAGTTCCTTGTCTGCATGGATACAAATATCGTGTACTGGAAAAGTGCTTCATGCCCGCAAAAGATTCAACCCTTTTAGACAAATAATCTCTGCATTGCAAACACTACAAGATTTTCCTCTCAAAGAAGGGAAGGAAAAGAGAAAAAGGAAGCGGGTCTTTACAAATACTGTCATATTTTGGGGTTACTGCCAGGAAGCTATTGAAAGTTCTACGCCCTTACAAGACAGGGAAAAATCAAGTTAGTCTAAGAACTGAGGCAGAAGACACATTCTCTCTTTTCAATTAACAAAAATGCAAGGAGTAAGGAGTAAATTTTCCTTCCTCCCAATTTTGGCAACATTCCCCCAAATTAGGAGCAGTTAAGCTGATCAAGATTTGCACAAATTCTTGTTCCCCCAAGGCTTTCCTCTAAGAATCCCCTTTCCACAGAACAAGCTGCAAGCGCCTGGGCAGGGGAATGTGGCTCAGTGCTGAATGAGAAAGGCACCCTTTCTAGACATGCTGGAACAAGGGGTCTCATGTCCTGCTCCATTCTTTCTTGTCTTTTGGACTCTTAGTGTTGGCTAAGTATATGTGTGTAGACCCAGCATATGGTATGGCCTGTGAGCACAATCATACCATGAATATAGTTAACAAAATTTTCTTATTTTCCCAGCACCCTCAGGACGATGGGACAAGTGAAGTTCTCGACAAAGCATTGGTTAAAGGAAGGGATGAGAGTACTCTTCCCCTCTCTGTAAGGTACCCAGCAGAGGGTGCAGTCCTCCACTCTACATGAACCTGAACAGCAAGAATGATTATGTGAGAAGGACATGGACTTGCTGGAGCAGGTCCAGAGGAGGGCCATGAAGTTATTCAGAGGGCTGAAACACCTCTTCTGTGAAATCAGGCTGGGAGAGCTGGGATTGTTCAGCCTGGAGAAGAGAAGGCTCTGGGATGACCTTAGAGCAGCTTTCCAGTGCCTAAAGGGGGCCTACGAGAGAACTAGAGAGGGATTTTTTACAAGAGCATCTAGTGATAGGACAAGGGGGATTGATTTGAAACTGGAAGAGGGTAGGTTTAGATTAGGTATTAGGAGGAAATGTGAGGGTGGTGAGGCACTGGAAAAGGTTGGCCAGAGAAGCTGTGGATGCCCCATTCTTGGAAATGTTCAAGGATGGGGCTTTGAGCAGCCTGGTCTAGTTGGAGGTATCTCTGCCCATCACAGGGGCTTTGGAACTGGATGACCTTTAAAAGTCCCGTCCAGCCCAAACCATTCTGTGATTTTATGATTAGACTCCATTTAAAAATAATAGCAGTCTCCCAAATAAGATAGACGTTTTCTTTTTCCCACTAAAAGGCACAATGTTGCTCAAGAACTCAGGGAATGCCCACAGATCAGATGTGTCTGGAAGTAGCAGCGAGAAGAGCAGCCAGTGGTGAGTAAAAGGGAGAGGAAGAAAAGCACTGTAGCCTTGAAGTGAGGTGGGACAGCCCCAGAAGAAGTCAGCCCCGGCAAAGCAGTGGAGTCAGGGGCTGGAAAACTTGGGAAGAGGGAGATTGTTTTCTGTGGCCTGCCCTGAGGGAATCATGGCTCCCGCATTCCTTGCCGGCAGTGGGTTGGCCTCGGGTGGAGGGCAGCCTCGGCAGGACCTGCTCACAGCTCCTCCAAGGGATTGCCTCTCTCCTGCAGTGACTCTGGGATCCTGTAAGGAAACCAGAGGAACTTTCACTGTTCTGTGCTGTCTTTTCCATGCCATCCACAGTCTGTGAAGTAATTCAGGCCGTGCCCTCTCCCTGCACATAAGGCAAGACAAAAGCCACAGCCAAGAGTGCTGCCAGCATCATCCCTCTCACCACAGTTTCCCCTCTCCTGCTAAAAAGTAGTGCTTGCTGAGGGTCCAGGCATCCCCATCCAAGGCCTCCCCCCTCACCACACTTCACACAGTGTTTCAGATGTGTCAGGCAGGAAATGTGCTGCTTGCTGTAGTAAAGCAGCCAGGAATACAGATTTTTCTAGCCCTTTGAGGTGGTTTTAATTAATTTCCATTACTTTCCCACAGCAGAGGCAGGATTGCATGCCTTGCAAACACAGAGGTTTTCTGCCTGTGTGGCCTTGATCACTTCTAAACACAAGCACATTGGCAAGGAGAAGGTGAAGAACACATTTTCTTTTCCCCACAGCATGAATCCACAGTGTTTGCTCTTCCAGAAGCAAATATATCCACAGGAAGAGAGGCTTTTAAAACTTAAAAAGTGGGAAATGAAAGCTCCTTGCCTTTTCATTTCTAGTGCACAGAAATATTGCCCATCAGTGATAAATCAAGTCCACATGAAGTTTCAGCCAGTGGCTTAGGTAAAATTTCTTCACCCAAATCTTAGTTGGTGTAAACACTCCTGCTTAACCCTGAGTCAGAAATCTGGAGGGCCAGGGAGAATAAAAATAAAACATGTAGACAGGGATTAATTATTTTTTAAAAGGAAGACTACAAACATATATAATGCTCTCTTTCCCCACATCAATTTTTTTTTTTGAGAATAAGTTTAAGAAAAAAAGTGAAAAAACTGCAATGTAAAAGAAAACTCGCTTTTGCATTGTTTGCGGCTTTGTTGGCCTGGAAGTGCCCTGGGAAGTGCACTGCAGCAGTGATGCCATCCCCTAACACATGTTTCTTTCAGCTGTGTAAAAGTTGTCTTCCTGGCTTCAGAACACTGTTTCTCAAAGGCACTTTCTCTTTTGCCTACATATCTCTTTCAATCTCCATCTTTGTTTGCTTTACCTACAAAATTTTTCTCCTTTCTGCTCTGCTAATTTTTACAGTAAATTAAAGTAGTGTGCATGCTTTCCATTACATATATCATTTCAAACATAGAAATTTTCAATTCATTTTGTATATCCCAAGTCTACTTGAAAAGCAGCATGCCTCACTTTAAATCCCATTTTTTGTGACATTCAGAAGCAACATCAGCAGTTTCAGCTACAATCCTTTTAATTGCTTTTCCTTTGATTAAGACAAATTTATTTCCCAGAGTTATGTATTTGCACAAAAATACAAAATACAGAAAAATCCTAAATCAAAAAAATGACACTGGTTTTGAAAATTACCCTGACTGCAAATATTTGTCACTTGAACATCTGTCAGAGCTGCACGTCCTAGAAACGTTTATACTAAGTTTTTTCTTAATACAGATGGAAGGAGATGTGAGGAAGGGAGCTTAGAAGCAAAATTACACAGCATAAGAAACCCAATCTAATCAAGCGTCTAAAGTACATGGATATTAACTTTGTCTTCTGCTTTTTTAAAAATAATGTTCAAGGCTTCCTCTGGTTTGGTTGTTTGTTTGGTTTTTTTTTTAATTTCCTTCCTCTGTTGCCTCAATTCAAGAGTTTCAAGTGGAAAGATATGCTGATAAATTTTTGAAGATAATTTCATATAGAGATAAAATGGATATTTTTTTTCCTGTGGAGCCCAGATAACAGCCAAACTCAATATTATTTTCTATATGAAAAATTCCACATCTTATCAAGAGGGGGTGTGTGCACCTGGGAAGCAGTTGTTGAAGGAGCCAGTCTGTATTTGCTCAGCCGAAATGATCCAGCTGTTATCCAGCTGACACCCTTCTCTTGTGGTGCAAACTTTAACTTCAGTCCCTATGGTCACAATAACAGATGACCGAAGAGCATTCAGCTCATGCTGTAAAAGCAGTGTGCTCTCAAAAAACATCTTGATAAGAAGGCATTACCTGAATGTTTAGTCACTGAGAATAGGATTGTCCTAATTGAATAAAATACTCAGAAGGCCTTCAGGAGGTTACCAACCCTTCAAGCTACAACTTGAGATGCTTTTCTGACCCTTGAAGGGCAGAGCATGTCAGCCCCAAATGCCAAGTCTTTCAAGACAAATAGGCTCGAGGAGATTTCTTGGTTTGCTGCAATAAGAACTTAAGAATGGCCCTGCTGGACCAAAACTGAGGTTGGCCAGCATGCTGACTCTGGCAGTGGCCTGCAACAGGTGACTAGGGAAGACTTGTGTGACAGAATATGGTGCCCTTCCAGCCTCTGCTTGTATTCAGCACCTGAGTTAGAGGTGTTTTCTTTGCATTACTCTGAATTTTTGTTCAGAAGTTGAAGGCATGTTTTAAATTTCACAATGACCTTAGGCCACGTAGGGAAGAACAAGTCCATGAACAGCCAAGCTGAAGCACAGCAAGGTCAACAGAATTGCCCCTCTCTCAACTCAGTGTGACTCAGAGACAAAATGGGACTAGGAAAGTGCAGTGCTCTAAGCACAGTGTGTATGCCCAGCTAGGGGATGAGGCATGACTGTCAGAAAAAAAGGGCATCTCCATTGGCATCTGAGTACCAGTAGGGTTATTTTCCAAAAGCATGATTTTGAAAGCTGAAAGCCACTTTGGACTGGGAGCTTTCCCAGTATGAAGTGGGAGCACATGGCCAGTTTTCACTGCTTCCTTTCTTTGTAGGAAAAGTAGCTGAGAATTTCTAACACTGTTTACAATAGGGATACACCAAACAACAGTCTCCATCCTCCTTTATACCCACAGCAGCTCTTTGATTTCATCAGTGTTGATTTATAATGTTAGAAATTCTAGTGTTAAACCCAGGAATAGCAGACATTTCCCAAGACTCCTTACAGACTGAGCACATTCTCCATAACTTTGAAATCTGCTGCACTTAGGTAATCTTTTATTTTTCCCCTATATTTTCCTGTTGCAACCCTTCCTGGACCAAAACTGCAGTGATCTTGGCTGAGTACTAAATGATAGAAGCAGTAGCAGCAGGATCCAAAACTGCCAGCTCCTTGGAGAAGGAAAGTTACCCAAAGCACTCTGATGCTTGTGGTTTCAGGTTTGCTGTGGCTCTGGGCAGCAGAGGTGCTGTGTCATGGACAGCCAAAGCTCCACACAAAAGCTTCAAAAATGGTCAGTAATGTTGGCTGTCCCAAAAGACCTGAGTTTCTGGAAGAAAATGCTCAGTGCTTCTTAAAAAATCATATTTATTTCAGGCTGGGTCCCTGAGAGCATGAGTGGGTCTTGGAAGTTCATTTTTTGCAAATGAGGGTTTTTTTGGATGCCAACTCAGCATTGTGCAGAACATAAAAAACGTTATGCTTTAGTCATGGAAAAAACTTGTCTTTTAGGGTTTTTTCCATTTTATTTATTTATGGGGATGGAGATGGGATGTATTAGAACTGCAGCTTCTCTCAGCCAGAAAATTTTTATTCTTTCGTAATTTAAATTTCTGTCTTATCTCTAAACTTAACACCTTGCTACATCCATCCCCACTCA
The DNA here is from genome assembly GCA_013400975.1 of Atrichornis clamosus. Lineage (NCBI taxonomy): Eukaryota > Metazoa > Chordata > Aves > Passeriformes > Menuridae > Atrichornis > Atrichornis clamosus. The sequence continues at coordinate 28,953 of WBMZ01012552.1, read as the reverse complement.
CAATTGTTTGTTGATTAAAAAAAATTGTGCTACTGAGCAATTTGCTTTGAACCTGCTCCTTCTTTTTTCCTTTTAAGTATCACTAACTTTCATTTTTTGCATGTTTGCAGATTCTGCAGCACAGGATGCCCTCCTGTTGCCCTTCTTTCTGATGTTAAGAAACTTGCTCCATCCCTTTGCAAGTGACTTTCTTCTATCATCCTGCAAACAACAAAAGAGGCTTTAAGGATAAAAGGAAGAGGGAGCCAGATTCACTTTTTAATAGTCTGGGGACTGGACACTATCCCCTAGAACGGTAGAGCTTGACTGCAAAAGCCTGGAGATGATTGAATTAAGCTCACAAATGTAATGTCTTGTTCCCACAGGACAGCCCTGGCTGGACTTTCATCACCAGTCTTTTGCTAAGGAGATATATAAAAAAATCCCAAACATGATCTGCAATCAATATGATATTATTCTTTCCTTTTTCTGCTTTCCACTTTGCTGCATTCAGTCTGACAATACCATAACCTTCAGAGTCACCTCTGCAGAGATCCTCCTCCCTCCGGAGCAGCAGTGGATGCTCTGCAGCCATTTGCTTCTTCCCTAAAGTCAGATAAAAAAGTTTCACATCTGAACATTTTTATCTTAGGGTTTATGCTTTTTCTGGCTGGTTTATGCTTTTTTTTTTTTTTTTTAAATCTGCAGAATTTTGTGCCTTAAAAACTGTACAGATTCAAACAAAAAAATTTCATTTGCTCATCATACTATGGGTCCATTTGTTTTCAACAGCATTCCTTTAATTTCCTCTTTTTAGAGCAGTGCTGGTGCCCACTATGTTCACATTAACTCCTTCAACATTAGTGCTTCTTTCTACACAAATGTCTTTTCTTAGAAAGCTGGAGTTTTGCTTGACATATGATGTACTTTAACATACTAAAGTAATTATCCAAAGCACTTGTTTAAAAAAAACCCAATTGCACAACAATTTACTCTTTGACTTTCCAGACATAATCTTCTTAGATTGAGAATAAACTCTGTTAATAAGAACATGTTATCACACTGTTTAGGAATATTGTAATTCTGGATCAATAAAAGTACAGACTTTTTTTCACCTGGAGAACTAGGCTAGGCCACTGAAAATAAACATATATTTTTGGAAAGTATTATTCTAAACATGTCAAAGCAGCAGTATTTATTCAGTATTTGTATACAGTGAAAATTGAAAGTGCAGGATGATCATGCTGCAGTATTCATTTCCTGCAAAAAAATAAACTGTGTACTACAGATCAGAGAGATCAGATGACATTTAATTGATTCCCAATTCAAGAGGTGTAATGATGAAGATAAGCTGACACGATGCCCTGAAGAATGAGACTGTGAACAATTTAAGGTCAGAATAATGTTATGATCAGTCGCTTGTGGGCCTGTTGTCAGATAATATGTCCTGGCCATGGAGATTGGAGTTCCCTGAGCCATCTCTTTTACAGCCACAATAAAAATGAATAAGAGTAGGTTATGTCTCCCATTCACTGATTTAATGTCAAAGCTGATGCTATCTGGTGGTAGATGTCTTACTGTAAAAGTCCTGGTGACCCATATTTTCTAGTTCTTAGTTGCTTGCAAAACAGTAATTGAAGGTGGAATTGATTCTTCCACATTGAACAGCAAAATGCTAAGGACTTGAAGAGGAGATGTTCTCCTCAGGTCAAAGCAAGAGCTGATCCTTTGGGATGCAGCAATCCTGGGGCTACCCATGCAGGTTTCCCAAATATGCCCTTATTTTTTCTTCTGGATTCTTTGTCCAAGCAGAACATGGGCACATTTACCACCTGTTTAGTTTTTCTGGAGCAGTGACGTGCTCTCTAGAGTGACTGCATTCAAACCAGATGCTGTCCCTAGGCGACAGAAACAGGTATGATGCTCCCATGAAACACCACAAAGATTTGCTGTGCCTGTGCCTGCAAGCTGCCTTAAGCCTGGGGCTCGCAGTCAGACAGGGTTGCACTTCTGGTCTGTGCAGAAACCATGGGCACAAAGTGACAGGTGACAGCACTGATAATTCCTGTGAATACCGGGCTGGTTACTACCCCAGGCACACAGTGTGCTTTGAGAGATGACAGGTAGAAAGGTGGCAGCCACAGGCCATCAAACACTTTATTTTGCCCTGGTAGTTCTGTGGATGCAGTGTGAGGAAATGGGATTCCAGCTCCAAAGCATGACAAATCTTTTTCATGTTTCTCCAATTAAAAAATACATAATATCCTATTGATACCAAAGGAGATTCTTCAGATGGTGAAAAATGCAAACAACTATCAAGTTTTGTTACAAGCAGACCCATTTCTATTCATTGTACTAAGATCTGGGATTAGATGGGCAACAACTTTAGGTACCTAAAGATGCAGGAGGCTGTTGTTGAAAGCAATAGGAAACAACACCAATGTGATTTGAAATTGTGATTAGAATGGGCATAGCTACATTGGCAAGCTCCTTAAAAACTGGAAAAGATGGATAAACCTGGCCCACACACCAGAAACAACACCACAGTGAGCAGTAAGGGTTGTGGTGGCCCAGACAGATTTTGGCAGAGTGTTTGAAGTGGGAGAGCTTTACGTAAATAGCATTTACACCTTCCCAAGTACTCTTTTAGCTACATACTGCAGAGGGGGGAAAAAAGATCTCCTGAAATCTCGAAAACATGGAGTTGTACTACTTTTCCAAGGCTTTGCTATAACAAAATCAACTCATGATATCATGTAAAGAAAGGCCTGTAATAAATCAATACCTGAAAACAGCCTGTCTAGGTTTTGGGATCTCTGTACATTTTGAAACATCCTCAGATGTGGCTATTTGCCTTACAGACTTGGGGAGGATCTGTGCTGAGCCTGTTCCATGTCCTCTGTTAGCAGAGGCTTGGCTTTTTCAGCTGAGGGGTCAAATCCCTCTCTGCCACACCTTGCCAGAGGGCAGCCAGAGAGCCCAGCTCCAGGGTGGTGCTCTGGTGATCCAGCAGATGAGCCCTAGCGAGGAGCTGGTGAGCAGGGGTGGCAGCTACGGGGCTGGGCGCTCTCATTTCTCCTGCAGGGTCTTTGCTGTGAACAGGGCTGAGGAAGGCAGGGGGTTGATGAGTGTGGTGGGGCTGAGCAGCCTTGCTCTGCCCTCAGCTACAGCGCCGTGTCTGTCCATGCTGTGCTTAGTGGACATCACTTCTGATGCCGGCATCTGAGATGTACTGTGTCCTGAAACCTGGGCAGCTCTCCCATGAGCCCCCTGTATCTCTTTTGCCTCCTTAATACACTATGAGAAACAGTGATCTCTATGAATAAAAGGCAAGGAACCCTGAGACTTGTATGCTCTCCTTTTTCCTATAGTTATCTTTCCATGGTTTAACACCGCTATTCCTGTAATGCATTGGTGGCTTGCCGAGGGCTGCAAAAATCATGTACAAGGAGCTTTCTAAAAGCCTGCAGTTATTTTTCAGAGCTGATAGTTCCTTTCTTGTGATGCTATCCTCATACATAACTCTGACGTTGTAGGTTTATAGCACAGCAGGGCAAATAGCAAGTGCCAAGGAGTGGGGTAGAGTGCCTCAAGAGCTGAGAGCATTGCTTCTGGTTTATGACCGGGATTGTAACTTTGCTGTCCACTGCCACAGATATCTACAATTACTTTTAGCAAGGCTTTAGTAAGTGTTGCACTGATTATCTAGCCACTCAGTTCAAGAAAAACATTTTGGTGCTGGAGTGTGTCCAAAGGCGGCAGTGAAGCTTTTGAAGGGTCTAGAGTGTAAATCATATGAGGAGCAACTGAGGGAGCTGGTGCTGTTTAGCCTGGAGAAAAGGAAGCTCAGAGGGGAGATCTCACCCTCTACAACTGCCTGAAAGGAGGTTGTAGCAAGATGTGGCTCAGCCTCTTCTCCCAGCGACAGAACAAGAGGAAAGGGCCTCAAGCTGTGGATGTTACAGGCCTGGGTGCAGGAAAGTGAAATCTCTCTGCACCCAGGCCTGTAACATCCACACTCAAGCTGCACCAGGGAGCTTCAGGTTGGACATCAGGAAGAATTTTTTCACAGAAAGGGTTGTCAAGAATTGGAACAGGCTGCCCAGGGAAGTGGCAGAGTCACCATCCCTGGACGTGTTCAAGAAATGACTGGACACAGCACTTAGTTTTATGGTTTAGTTGGCACGGTGGTGTTTGGTCAAAGGTTGGACTTGACGATCTTCCAAGGTCTTTTCCAACCTTCATGACTGTGATTCCATTTCTAATTTAATTTAAGTCCATACATAGGACAACCTAACAACTCTGAGGAGCTTAGTGTGCAAAGTGACTTCCACCTTCCTCATCCCCTAGAAAACTAGCCCTGTCACAAACCCAAAATAAAGCAGAAATTAAGAGCAAGCATATTTCAGGTTTGTAGTTGGTAGCACACTGCCAGCAGAGGTGTGATAAAGGTCTCCGAATGTACATGCAAAACTCTTGTGCAGGAAGCTGCTGTCTCTTGTACCTGCAGGCCTCCACAACCTTCCTCACATGCTGCACTGGCTTGTGTGCAATGCAATCAGCTGCAATCATCGTTCCCACCTCCGTTCGTGCCCTGTGAAAGCAAAAGGCCCTTTAAGCAGTCTCAACCACAGCAACAATCACAGGTCTTGCTTCTGCTGTAGGAAAAATGGATTCATTTGACCTGGTCACAATAAAAATGCAGGATAAATTGGGTAAACACCATCTCAGTGTATCGGGATTTAAATGCCACTAGCAGTAAAATGAGGGAAGCGGGAAGCAATAAAATTCAGCAGTATTAAACTCATTATATTGCACAACCGTTGTGATATTAATGAGCTCATTTTGCACATAGACAACGTGTGCAATGCAGCTCAGTTGGTGTCAGTATAATAAGTTTTATCTTTTTACTCCCATTCCTATGCACTTTTAAATTCATACTGGAGATGATGCATAAATTGAAATTTAATTTTCTTTTCTCTTTCAATTGAAAAGAAAGGCATCCCCCAAAAACTCATCCTCCAGCATTGGTGTCACCTCCCACACATTTCACGTACGTTAAGATTCACTATGAATAAAACCACACACTCAATTCAAAGTCAATTTTCAATTTATTTGGAAAAAAAAGGTTTCTTAATGAGGAGAGACTTCTTAATTGGAAAAACTTGAAAGCCTTACTAGCGAGAGCTGCAGCAATGCAGGCTGCTGCTGAGAACCTGCTGTACAGAGAGAAGCTTCCTCCCATTCCTCTGCCTGCATGAGGGGACCTCCAGGAAGCTGCTCCTCAACATATTCTTGTGTCAAGCAGGTTTGAGTCATGCAAGAGCAGAAGGGAGGTGTAGGACCATGTGGAGGCTTTTTGCCCACGGGGGAAGAGTAGGGCTTTGCAGAGGTGGGGGAAAGGTGATGGATGGTTTTGGGGAAGGGAGTTGTGGCTGGGAAACAAGGCACAGTCAAGAAGGGCTCCTTCTGCTGCACTGGCAGGCACCACCTGCACCTCTGCTTTCCCCCTGAGGTTTATCAGCCAGGCTCTGCCCAGCTCCCTCCTGGGCACAAGCAGTCAGAGAACTAAGTCAACACAGCATTCAGAGGAATTGCTTTGAGCTGGAGGAGGCTGCAGGCTTGCAGAGCAGAGATTGTTGTAGCCAGCCAGCTAAATAAAATATAGTCAGAAGCAGCTACATGGAGACAATTGCAAGGTAATGATCATCATCAGATATGCTGTTTTACACCTCCTGAGTACTCTTGCACAGAGGGGCTCATCAGACTGAACATGGCTTCAGTAATGAAGCCAAGGGTTAGGAAATGGTCTTGCCCTTGCTGGACAGCATGGAGGAAAGTCCTGCCAGTCCCGTGCCACTGTCCCTGGTGTTGAAGCAATGGGATGAGCAGCGAGCTCAGCCCACCCCACAGCTGACACACGGTTTGCCAGTGAGCTCCTGAGACAGACTGCATGGGCTATCAGTTGCTACATGCAAGAGATTACAGATGTTTAGATCAGTTAAAACTAAAATATATAAGCCACTCATAAAATTCACAGGTCTATGAAAATCTGGGCTTCTGCTCTAAAAGATAGAGAGCACCAGGAGCTGCTTGTGTTGGAATAAGACTGCCAGGGCCTTCTCCAGGGCAGCTCCCCAGACTTTGACATTTCCTCTCCAGCCCTGAAGTGTGTGATGATCTTGATCTGACACTGTCCAAGGCAAAACACTTGGCCTCATCTCTGCAACCTTCTGGAGTTTTCTTTCACACCTTAACACTGCCAGTTCAGGGTACTGAATTACAGCACCCCAGTTCTGCAAGAGAGTCTTTGCAGGGATGGAGTGCTGGAAAAGGACCAAGAAAAACTGAACCCCATGTTGAACTAGGTGATCGCCAGCTATCCTTCTGAGCAAAATTCTCCTGCAGTTCTCTAATTCTCATTGCCATCTTACTCTGTTTTCTTTCACTGTCACTGTACTACCAAGAATGAGGACCAGCACAGCACTTAATTCTGTGTAAGACGCTATTTTCATAATACCAATATCTTCTCCTGGGGTTCCGACTCCAGCAGTGTGACTGTTCTGTCATGATAGAAAGAGGAAATTTTATTTGGATTTCAACTTTAAATATTGTAAATTGCAGAATGACTCATGACATCAGTTTAACAAAAACATCCTTGCACTGCCAGATTTAGAGAGAAGGCTCCTTGGAAATTACATTTTCAGTCACCTTTGTGCTTGCAAAAAAAATACTAGGCACCCTACCAACAAAGCAGAATATTAAGCCTAATGGGAAGCTTTTTAACTTTGATAGCTGACTCAGAGAGAAATTTTCCATTAAAATTACAACAAAAACCTGCAGCCAAGTAGGAAGACAAATGTTTTGTTTCAGTTTATCAGCTACTGGGCTTCTCATGTTCACAGATTCATTTAGGTTGGAAAAGGCCTCTGAGATCAAGTCCAGCCTTTGACAGATCACCACCTTGTCAACTACACCACAGCACTAGAGGGCCACATTCAATCATTTCTTGAACAACATCAGGGATGGTGACTCCACCACCTCCTTGAGTAGCCTGTTCTGCTGCTCTGTAACTATTCTTCCTGGGAAGAAATTCCTTCTGATTTCCAGCCTGAATCTCCTCTGGGGCAGCTTGAGACCATCTCCTCTTGTCCTATCACAGTTACCTGGGAGAAGAGACCACCCCCCCACTTGGCTACAACCTCCTTTTATGCTGTTGTAGAGAGAGATGAGGTCTCCCCTGAGCCTTCTCTTCTCCAGTTTAAACAACTTCAGCTCCCTCAGCTGCTCCTCACAGGAGTTACTCTCTAGGCCTTTCAACAGCTCCACTGCCGTTCCCTGGACATGCTGCAGCTCCTCAATGTCTTTCTTGTAGTGAGGGGCCCAAAACTGGACACAGGACTTGAAGTGTGGCCTCATCAGTACCGAGCAGAGTGACAATCCCTCTCCTGGTCCTGCTGGCCAGACCGTTTTTGATACAAGCCAGGAGCCATCAGCCTTCTTGGCCACCTGGGCACACTGCTGGCTCATGTTTAGCTGGCTCTCAGCCAGCATTACCACTGTGAACTATATTACAAAACCATTTACTGGTCATGTTTATTTCAATTAAACATTCCCCCAAAAGTGTGTTTTCTATATGATCAATCCATTAGGGTCTCCTGCTATGTGTGGGAGTTTTGGGGGGATGAGGTAGCATTTTTACAGGCCAGGGAGATGTGTAGAAAACTGAGAACTGACTGACTGCACTTGATTGGAGAAAATATGCTATATTAAAGCAGTACGGCTTGTCAAGAAGATGAAAGAGCCCTGCCTTGTGTGTATTCAGCCAGTTACATACTACAGCAAAAACCTCCAGGGGAACAGTTTCATTAAACATTAATTTGTGAAGCACTTCAAAGTTTAGGTTGAGGCGTGCTTCTGTATAATACATATTATTTATCATCGAAAAAAGTTGTTTTGGATGCAATTAGGGAATAATCCTACAGCTCTCGGCAGTGATTCAATGGAATTCAGGGAGGTCTCACATCATTTAACACAGACAAACATGCAGAAGAAGAAGGCTTGCAAGTCTCTCTCCCTTTTAATTTGGCAGATCTGAGGAAAAAAAAAGTTGTGGGCTTTAAAGTGTGGCCTTTGATTCATTTGCTTGAACATTTCAAGCTTATCAAAGTAACTTAGCTCACAGAAGACAGCTAAGAGTTGTTTACACTCATTCACGGTGTGCTGAAAAATGGACAAATGGTAACCTTCCCAGCAACACCAATGAGAAGGTTTTGCATAGCACGGATGACAACTCAGCCTTATCCTTCAGTTCCTCCCTCACCCCTGATCCGATGCTGCTGCTGTTGCATTAAGTGCTTGAGAGCGGCAGTGGGAACTCCTTCCAAGAAGCAGAGGACTGAGGGGGCTACGACCCCAGAGAGAACGACGGCATGGCAGCCAGCATGAATGCACCTGTCTCCGTGTCCCCAGTGCTCCTCCTGCCACAGGCACTGGCTGGGCAGCACAGTCCAGCTGGCAATGCAGGACAAAGCCTACCTGCAAGGCAGCCAGTACCTTGGGATCAGCAAAGGCAAAAACTGTCTGCACATACCCTTCGATTTTTACAGGTATACTTATCTCTCACTGCCAATGAATAAATATGAATAACAGTGCAACATTATTTCAACAGTAAAGACAAAAAGATGTCATTGTCTTAAACACATGGGACTATTCAGGGCAGTTATGATTTCACACATAAGCTGAATTCATGAAATATACAGGAAATCAAACCAGCAGGTTATATTTTCTTGTCATTTTTGTGAAGTACTTTAGAAAGCATTTACAGATGAGCAAGTGTGTAAGATTATACCTTCTTCTAGAAAGAATGACCTTTACCTTATACTTGCTTGCCAGTCTTCACTCAGTGCAGCATGCTATGCTGTACAGTTGCTCAGTGCATGTTCATACAAGAAGTCCTAAAAAGCACTATAATTTCAAGAACTGCTTTGTAGGCCTATTTTCTGTAACAGCTGTATTATTGCCCATGTCCCCAAATTCCCTGCTGTAAAGCACCTATTTCAGAATGTCATCTAGCTCCTTTACTAGATCAACTACCATGCACCATTGAAGAGGAAAAAAAAAGAGGAAATATATAGAAATTTGAATCATTTGTTCCTGAGTAGCAGTTACAATGAATGCAAGCTCTCACATTGGTGCAATTGAAGACAAGTTTTCCCCCATACAGAAAGTCCTAATATTCTTTGGTATTGAAATGGCAAATTAACTGCAATAAGCTTCTCTTGCTATGAAAAACCAGCCGAGGTAGGAGAGCCGAGCAGACCACACCTAATGCTGCTCTTAGGCCAGCTCCAGTTGAAGCTGAAAGGCATCTGGAGGTGATCTAGTCCTACATTCATCCCCATGCATCCGTACTGGTTTTGAAGGAAGCCTCTCAAGGCAAGCTGCTCCACTGTCTGACCACCCTCATAGGAAAATGTTTTTCTGATGTTTCAACATTCTCCTGTATTTTCAGTTTACGCCCATTGCCTCTCAGCCTGCCACTAAGCATCACCAAGAAGCACCTGGCTAGTTTTACCCCTCTTCCAACATGTATTTATGTGTTGGTAAGGTCCCTCCTCAGCCTTCTCCAGGTTGAACAGTTCCAGTTCTCAATCCCTCCTTGAACAACAGATGCTCCACTCTCTAATCATGGCCCTTTAGTGGACTAGGTTCACAAAGTCTATGTCTTACTTGTACCAAGCAAGCCCAGCACTGAACCCAGCACTCCAGACGTCTCACCAGATCTGAGGAGAAAGGATCACCTTCCTTGACCTCCTAGCAACTCTTCCTGACACAGCCTGGGAGACTGCTGGCCTTTGTTGCAGGCTGGCACATGGTCGGCTTGTCACCATTTTCAAAACTTACCTGAACCCCAGCTTCCCCTTTCCTGCTCAGCATCCAGATGTTACTCAGATTGCAGAGGCTTTTTCCACGCCACACCCTCACTTCATCCTGCTCCCACAGGGCTGGCAGGAGGACTCGCACAGCTCAGGGCTCAGGACTGACTCAGCAGCAGGGAGAGGAAGCAAGCTTTTTAGTAGCCAGGAACAAGTTTAGCAAGTTCCCAGGACTATCAAAGAAATATTTTTACAGTAAATGCTTTACTATGAAAGCTTTCATAAGAGCGTCTAAGAAGTTGGAAGTGGGAGATTAAAAATTTGTCCAGTTCTTACACTACAGAAAGCAATTTAAGAAGAGCACAAAACACAACATTTGAAGTTCTCCATTTCCCCAGGTGATGTAGCAACATGAGTCAGGCTACATATCCCCAGCCAAACCTCCAAAAGATTCATGTATCACCATAGCCTGTAGAAAGATTATAGTCTTTTATTGATTTATTGGTTTACAGATTCAGCTTTCAATAATAAAGTTCAATAAATCAATTCCCTAATCATAAAAACTCATTTTACACATTATGTACAGGTACCCAAAGAGCAAGTCACAGCGACACCACAGACCTTCACAGGGAACGAGCTGGGGAGAGGTGCGAGCGGCAATGACGTACATTCAGAGATCAAGTCGTGGATATGCACAGTGCATTTGGCACACCTCACTCAAGATTGCCCACACAGGGACAGTAAAATAATCCCAACTAAGTGATAACGTGGATTAGTTCAACTACATTAATTCCAGGAGGAACACTTAATTCACAATTAAACTAGCCATCAGAAGAGATTTAAGTTGAATCAAATGCAGCTGAACTAATCATTTTAGTTTTATTAAGCAACCCTCTATAGACAAATCCTAGGTCTTGAAATCTGTCTTCAATATTAAACAAATCTTTTTAGCTGAGATATGCAGAAGTTTGAGAACTGAAGGAAGCTCAGGTATGAGAAATAGTCTTTGGCAGTTTGATACAAATATAAAAAATACATTACTTTTGAGGGCTAAACTAAGCTGTTCCCATTTTATATCTTTCCTGCCAGCACCAGAACTGCATCAGTAACACAGTAACACTTACATATGTTAACTTAAACACAACCTTGCATTTTAATGAAACAAAATTCATATTACAGATAAACTTCAGTACTCCAGATACCCTTCAACAGGCTACCCACTCCCCACAAAAGAAGTTAAACTTAACATTGAGAAAACTTGCCTGTGTCAATGACAGAACCCAGGAAGCATTGCACAAATGTTCACCTTCTCTGCAATGCAGAACCTGGCACACACGAGAGACCAGTCTACAAACAGTACTTTGAGTATTCCATCTCATATGGAAAGCTATTTGATGTCAAAATCATTAATTTATTGAACACCCCTTTCTCTTTTATGAGATAAAGCAGACCACAGGTCTCTCCTGTAACTGCAATCTAACCTTAGTACGATGAAAAACTGCAGCAAAGAGTGTATGCAATCTGCTTTATAACATCACATCAAGAAACAAGTTAAAATACACTGTTTAACACTGAGGCAGACATTCATTTAAAATTCGGTAATTCCCTTTTAAAAACAGTTGTTTTCCCTTCTAGTGACATGGCTACCCCAAAGGAGATAAAGCCATACTGCTTCTGAAGAGTGGGGGGAAACAGGAAACACTTCCAGAATGAAGCATTCAACAGTTCTGCAGCCTGCAGGGCAGAAGGCTGCAGTATTAGTGTTTGTCTCCAGTAATACAGATCTAAAGATATTGCTTTGTCCAGATACAGCCATAAATTTTCAATTTCAAACTGCTTCCAACAATAGGAATGTAACTCAAACAGGGCATTCCATGATGAAGACTATTTAGCTATTGTATCTATTTAGTTATCTCTCTTTTGAAATACTGTAGTGCAGCTTTACTTCATCTTCCTTTTCATCTACTTCAGACTCCCATTCAAACTTCTACTGCTCAGTTCAGAACAAACCTAATAAAAGGCTTAAGCAGACTCCCCTGCTGGGGCACACAGGTATAAGCAGCAAACCACATTAGCCATGGAAGCTGACCCAGCCTTTTCAAATCTTTCAGCAAGTGATGTTAGAGCCTTAGCCTGCTGTTGCCTTAAGTGAGCATTTTATGGGGAAAACAGGTATACAAACAAAACATAGGACTGTTTACGCTTATTCCCTATGGAAAACTGACCTGATGCTGAGAGATATTGCATTCATTCAAGACTGGAGGAATACTTTCATTCCACCACTTAAAAAAAAAAGCTGGATAGTGCAACACAGACTGCCTAATCCACTTACCACAGCAGCTTCCATCTCTTTTTATGGAATCTTCTAAGTATTTCTAGAACTTAACACCTACTGTTGGCTTAGTCATCCCAGCCAAGTAGCAGTCTCTATTTTCAGTTAACAAAACCAACTTCTCTGGAATTCACATATTACATAGCAAATGTATATGGAGATAAACCATTAGCTCTGAAATGCCTGACCATGAAGAATTAAGAAGAAACAAAGATGAGAGTTCTTTCTTGGTTTTAAGGACCTTTAGGGCATGGAACTTCTATTTGTCTTGTAGATTTAACAAGACTTAATTCTTGCACGTTCTTTTGGTCACTTGAACATCAAAGTGAGAGCAATTCAGCTTTAAACAGCTTTGCTTTTAATAGCTGACTTTTTGAAACAGGAAATCTGTGAATTCCCCCTCCCCATAGATTCTCACGCATTCACACAGACTCTCTAGAAAGGTAAGACACTTTATTGATTTTTTTGATAAATTAAGAAAGGACTATGAACCAGACTCAGGGGTCACAGGTGCTTGTAAACAGACATCAATTCCTTCCCACAGAAAGCCTGACTCCATGCACTCAGCCAGAAGTCACTTTCCCCAGCGCTGCTCACAGGCTGCATAGTGATGGAGGGCAGAGAAAAAGTCTTCATAGCTGATGTTTAGGTGGGAAGGCAATGAACTGAGAAAGTAAGTTAGAAACATTAAAATAAGCTTTTATAAACACCACACTATTCATATGGCCAGTCAGGAACACTGCTAAAAGCAAGCTAGTGCATCAGTCTGAGTAACCTTCTGAAGTTGTTCTCAACACAGTTGCCACTCAACCCTAGTAACTAAACCAGTCACCCCCTGAAGCAAAGCCTCCCATTAGAGCACATGGGGCCCTTCAAGTCAGTGAGAAAGGTGGTGCAGCACAGGTGTGCCCACACACTTCAGTGCTCTATAAATGCTCTCAGATTTAAAAAGTTGAGCAAATCTAGTCAGTTCAGTTATTGCTAAAATTGCAAAGTAACCCATAGGTGTCATCTTCTTGTAGTACCCTATTTCCCTTGTATCCTTAGTTTGCCTGTCAGAAACCTGTATGCCACAGAAAATCAACATTAGGAACACAGACATAAATGGGATTGGACCACTGAGACTAGGTGGTGACAGAAGTTGTTCCTTAAACCTGAGGCATGAAGCCTGCTGTTGTGCAGTCAAAACTAAAAACCAACAACGAATGTTTGACAGGTTTCATTTGCAAATTTTTAAATACTCTCAAATCAATCTTCAGACACTTTTATTTAGATGGATCTCCCCTTTTGACTATTTCCATAAGGTAAGTCATATAAAGACTTGTTTAGCTTGGTATTATTCCAGTGTGTTTCACAACATTTATAAGCAACTCACATGATCTCTGTCAGTCTGATGTGCCACGGAAGGAATCCTAATGTGCTGTCCACAGGACCAAACTTCAAGACTAAATCTGGATCAGGAAATCCATTTGTACCTGTAATAACAAGTTACATTAGGTTTTACTAAATTTATCACAGGATTTTATTTAGTTCTAAATCCTAAGGCATCTGCCTTTTCACTAAATGGATTTTTTCTTTTAAATGAAACTCCCAAGGACAAGTTAATAGTTCAAAACCCAACAGGACAGACTGGTCTTGCAATACCTGAACATGGCCAACTGAGCAAAAACTTAGGCAGCCACTGCAGGCCCAGCTGAACTGTTATTTTTGTCAGGTAGTTTTCAAAGACTTTGTCTGGAAGTGATAGGAACAGTCGCGTTGTTTTGAATAACAACAAACCTTAATGCTGTTTAATCTGACTTGTTCTGGTTTTGTCTTGGCAAACGCGACCTTAGCAGCACAGAACATGCTGTACCCTGACTCTACCTGCTATAGTCCTTACTCAACTATGTGGAGCTGCGGTCCAGTAGAGTAAAAGGACTATTAACACAAAAAAAAGCTTAAGGAGGTTTCACTGAAGAACATCTTGGTATTACAGACCATCACAGAAAAAGAATAAGCTGTTAGATGACTGGTCTCTTTCTCAATATGGGACTAGACAGAAGTTTTAGAACCAACTTTTAGTACGAAATTTCAAGAAAACTGTTGCAGCTGACATCCTTCTGGCTAGATAAGTGAGGAAGGACAGGGCAGTATTTCTTTTTCTCTGTTACTATGTGGACAACATGACCAATTCCAGGGCAGTGACGGATTTCACTAGGTGCCCACACTCTTACTACACATACCTTAAAACCCCAGCCAGTCATTTCCCTAGTGAGAGCACCCTGCTCATCTTTTGAGGTTGAAGGAAATTAGTGACCAAACATCACTGCCTCTGTCTCCCTTCCATATACTTCTGCACTGCCTAAGCCACTCCAGGCTAAAATTGACAGACAGGAAATAGGCTTAGAATGAGCAGTCTGAGTCCAGCTTTCCCTGCTAATTCTAGCAAGTTGATTAGAGCAACATGTGAAAACCAGTAGAGCACCCCAAGGGGACCCAAGAAGTTAAGCTGCTCCTCTCGCACCTACCTAGCTCCTCTGAAAAGCATTTCAGCAGTCATAACCCTACTTTGCTATAATGCTGCAATTAGTCATGATTGTTGCATGCTATCTCTTGTCAGCCCTTCCATTATCCACCCATTCTACAACTTAACTGCAGGAGTGCTTACATTGGGTAATGGCTTCCTTTAGCAGAAAGAGTTTAATATTGCCTATTTGCTCCAAACTTCAGATGTTATTTCTCAAGACTTTTCTCATTTGCTTAACAAGAAAAAAAAAAAGCAAACCAGTAAAAAACAGTCAAGAACTTTTACGATTTCCAGTTTAGCAGTAGAGGACCTTAACTCTGGGAATAATAGAAAAGGAAACTAAGGTCAGATTTTGCTCCACCCTGAAACTTAAGCTGAAGATTTCAAAAAGTTCACACCCTCCCTCCCCACTGAATCATCACAATAGTCATCCTTTTACTGGAGGTAAAGAAGTTATTTTCCCAAGCATGTGCATTTCTAAGGAAGGATGAAGTATTTAGATATGTGTCTTGTGCCACAGTCCAAATCTGTTCTCCAAGTTAAAATATTGCAAAGCAAAAGCCACTTGTGTTCAGAAGCTAGCATGTTAGTATGAAAGGGCTCTGCAGGGAAGCAGTGAATACTTAGAAGTGGGGACTCTGGAGGAAGTGGACAGCTTTACTCATCAGCTGATTCAGTAGCTGAGTACTCCTCAGCTGGTACAGCAGCAGGATCTTCAATACTGCAATGGCTTTTCAAACAGGAAAAGACCTTCAGAGAGCCCAGTTAATGCTAATATTTCCTTCTGGTTCTTATCTGAAGGAAAATGAAAATGCACACTGTAGGATTACTGTCAGAACAGCCTACTAACAAACACAGTGCTGTGCTTTCCACTCTGCATCTGTTTCTCTACCTAAACATAACAGCACTACAGATCATTTACATGTGGAAACTCCCTCAGAGCTGCTGGAGTTACAGCAGTCTTCAAGTTTAGCACATACAAGATAGAAGGATTTGGGAGTAGACTTTAAAAAAACAAACAAACAAGAGGCTAAAAGACTTGCACACTCAAGGAATGGGAAACTGGCAACATCCCTTCTAGCTCAGGAGTTCTGCAAGGGGAACATGACAGACTTTGTAGAGCTGATTAGCACTAGCCTTCTCTTCCCCACATAGATTTCACAGAGCAACTTGAGCAGCCCCAGTTGAGTCATGTTCTTTGCTGGAAGGCAGGCAGCGAGTAGAGACAATATTACAATGCAGGTGGCTACTTCTTCGAAAACAAGCTGGTTAGCTGAGGCATTGCTCAGAATAAGGTACTCTTACACTGCAGAAAACTCAAACTGTAAGAATTAAGTGCAGGACTGGATTAAGAACAAGAAAAGCCACATGACAAGCTAGAACCATACCATTTTAGGACTAGGCTTCAATAACTGCACCCTACACACGAACAGAAAGTTTAAAAACTCCATTAATAGGTATTTAAATCAAAATGTGAAACCCCAGAAACTTACATAAGACACCATGAACACAAACCCTAAATATATAACTAAAGAACTGCTTTACAGAACTCACTCTCAAATCAGTAACTCACAGATGTTTACATTCAATACTATTCCATTAAAAATGCACAAACTAAATTTTCCTAGAACAGAAACTGTTTCATAAGATGCTGCTAAATAAGTAACGAAAGAATACTTCACCTCCAACAATGTCCTAAATATTAAAACCAAGCAAATTATAAGTAGGGCCAGTTACAGATATCATCCTTATTTATTAGCCACACAGATTAAGTAGCCTGTTCATAGTTTTGACAGATTAGGACATTTCTCTTTCTGTGCTCAGCTAGCATGCAATACTTCAAAAATGAATCTGCTTATTTCAAGATTTGACTCAAGACACTTACAGAGCCAGAAGATCCCTTACAAGTTTGAAAAGCTTCAGTTAAACATGGCCAAAATACATACACAGATATCAATTGCCACCAGTTCTCCATTGAATTAGTGATTGTTCTAAGGAAGCAATTGTTAGTTTCCTTAAATTGCCTTTGGGGTATAACAAGATAGATGTCTTAAGTTACTTCTTCAGGTACTTTATTAAATACATTTCATAATTCTGTTACAGGAGGAGCTCTGATGTAGCATGCTGACAATAGGGATGGAATTCAGTTTGAAATTAAGATTCGAGTGTCCAAACTGCCTGGGAAGCCCATCCACAGAGCAATTCAGCTGACCACCCACTTGAAAAAAAGAAATCACTCTCTAAAGTCCAATTAATGGGAGCCACATTACAATAATGTGCCTGCAGGCATCCAAGTTCAACAGTGCCATCTGAAACCTGAACCCTGCCAAGCTAATTACAGCTGCAATTAACATGCATGGATCACCTAGGAAAGCTGAGGAACTCATTATAGCTCCATAGTACCCCTGGAAAAGAGGATGCTTGTTCTAAACTACTTCTCCCAGGTGTGATATTAGGGCAGCCCTGCCCTTTTTGTAGCTATTGCATGGAGCCACACACCTCAGTGCAGAGTCAGTAATCTGCATGAATTAGTAATGAAGATAACTAAGCTAGTGTGGGTTACACAGCAGCAAGAGAACAGCAAGTGCTCTATCATTTGCACTCAGGGTAGTAGTCAGGCAGCAGTAACAGCTTTAATCACTGTAACCAGATCTGGAAAAGACTCTGCTCACCCACATTTGCAGCTTGCAGGAAGTTAACCTAAGTTAGAATAGTCTAGTTTTAGGTGATCCCAGCAGTACATTTTTCAGAAAGCTCATTGCAGAACATACCACAGAGGCTGTAAACTCTGAAAAGCCAAAACTCTGCAATTTAGCTTAATACTTCCTTTTTCTGCTTAAAGGAGCAGCTCAAAATGCAGTAAACCAGTATAAAATTTTTAAGAGAAGCCTAAAAGCAATAAACATAACTTACTCTGATAGACTAAGCATCAAGATGCATACATTCCAAGCAATAAATATACTAGAAACCAAATTGTTATGAACCAAGTACTCTTTCACCTCCTCCCCATAGACCATATTATACTTACTACTTAATAAGTTGTCTAACATATTCACGTCCAGGTCTGTGTGTGTTCTTTGCTGCTGTGCTACCAACTGACAAAAGTTCTGAGCAGCTTTTACTATGTCTGCTTTTCCATCTTCCGGAGACAGCACCTTCAATGTAGATTGGCAATTTAAAACTGAAAGTACAAAACACAGTTTAAAAGCAACAGAAATATAATTGTTTTGCATGTGTTTTAGACATTCACAGGATACATGTGAAATTCATATATTACAACTAGTCACAGATAGACCTCATCTATCTCTCAGAGAAGTGGGTAAGAGTTTTCTGGATTTGCTCTATTATTAAAAACACAAGCTTAAGACAACTATTTTGAGAAGTCTTCTGAAAAGGGGTTTAATTCACTCTTGAAATGTAGTCTTCCAGGAAATTGTTTAATTCACTCTTGAAATGTAGTCTTCCAGGAAATTTGGATTGATTCTTACGCTGTCAGGCAAAGCACTGAGAGGAAGGGTGCTTGTATAGTAACTTAAGGGGCAGTAAGCAATGTAGAAAGACTTGCAGTACAGGGAAAGGAAAAAAAAAACCCCCAAACCCAACAAACTAATTTCTACCCTAAAAGATGATGTTTTCAACAGCTACTGTTGACATTCGTATGACATAACTAAGCGGGAGGCCTCCGTCAGTGTTATCACAGGATGTTTCAGGAGCACTTCAAAATCAATGCAAGAGTTACAACAAGGATCTAAGATTGCTACATTGAAGCTAGGAACAAGACAGTAGTCCAGAATTCACCTATTCATCTGTAATTATGTCTGTGACTTAAGACGACATTTCACAGTAATAATAATCAATGTCTACGCTACTGAGAAGCAAGAGTGCTCTCACACTACATGACTTGCATCATCGTCAGTTCTGGCAAGGTACCCAAGAGTAAACTTACCAAAGCACCTGAAGGCTACTGATGGTGCACTATAGCTAGCTTGAAGTAAGTGGGTTAAATACTAAAGTGTCTACACATTAGACTTATACCAAACTTATCACAGTTATAACCAGATACTTAAAAACAACATTTCTTAAAACTGAAGAACCTGACTGCAAAGGACCACAAAGCACAGTCAAAAGACTGATAAGAACACCTAAAACCCCTCAGTTAGTCTATCCAAAGCCACCACAATGAAAATAATTGTTCCTTGATATCGCTTGATTTGCAAATTTGCATCAAATGTCCTATGTTAAAGAATATTTCTCTAACAGTAGCCACAAGTGTAATATAGTTTTCTCAGAAGTGAAAAAATGCAGATTATCATAAACTGGATAGATGTCAGTTTGTTCAGTTGAAAACACGAAGCATCTGACTGTGAAGTCTTCTAAAAAAGAATGAAAATTTTAAAAAAAGAACAGAAAACACCTCTGCTTTTCACAGTTTCCAGCACAAAAGGTTCCCAAGACTTAAACATGCTCTTTCCATCAGCAAGTCTGAGAAGTCTTTCAGTAGTTTGTTTGGTGTGAACACAAATACCCCAACTTAGGTAAGTGCAGCTAAGTATGCTGGAGTCTAAGACATTAACAGCCTGTCTAGCCCATTTTCTGCTGGTTATTTCAACCTTCATCAGAATAAACAGAAATAACATGAAACTTTGGTGCTTTCACATCTTAGGCTACGTTGTTCATAAGGTAAGTTCATGCTACAACATTAAACTTTATACTGGAAAATTGGCACAAAGGATTTTGGCATCCAGTCAGCTCTTGTAGGGGAAGCATAACATGCAGACAGCATTTAAAATGCAACTAAATGCACTACAGCTTGTGTAGTCATTTCGTAAGTCTTTGAACTATGATGATCTTAAAACATAATGGTTGTTTAAGTATTTTATTATGAGACCTATTTAAATATTATGGGTCATATTTAGGAGAGCTGTATCAGCCTATCTCTTTAAGACAAAGGCCTGCTTTCTTAAGTACATGCTTGTGATTTAATATATTTTGAACAGACTTCTAGCATTTGTCTTAGGCAGCAGATGAGTAGATGAGTACTTACAGCTGACACTACTGAACAAGGACCAACCTTGAAACATACACCTGCTCTCCACATCTAACTAGATGCAAAAGCTGCCATCACCAATTTTTATTTAAACTCGTGCCCTTTACCTTCCTCATGTCATTATACCTGGCCATGACAACCAGCAGTTTTCCTCTTTCCCTTCTTTCTTCCCACTTTGAAGTGTATGTTTGGAAAGATGGAAGTGCATACACTGTTAACTTGACATCAGTCCCCTTCCACTTTAGTGATTTTACAACTCTCAGCAAAAGTCATTTCACTGAAACAGTGGGGAGTTGAGTACACTGATGCATGGAAGGGGCCATGGCACAAGAGCCAGGCTAAAGGACAGATCAGACCACTCAGTAGTGATTACTACAGCAAGGAGAAAGCAATGCTTCGCTGTTCATTCAGACCAAATATGCACAATGAAAGTTTAATACTAGCCCAGGAAGGTTGATAACCAGTTCTTGATGAAGAAAAGCTCACTGTACACAGGAATGTGTTTAAGTAAAGCAGAGCTATGAGTGATATACAGCTATTTAGAGCCACACCAAGTCCCCCTTGTAGTTCATCTTACCTTGACCAGTTTTGTCTTGATTAGCAAATTCCACAGTGTACTTGGAGCAATCTAGTCCTAGGAGTTCTTGCTGCTGTTTTAAAATTTCATCCATCAATCTTGAATTATTCCTCTTGAAAATACCTTAAAAATAAAAAAGGATGCATGTCAGCCAACTCCTATAAAAGGTGCTACAAAATAAATCGGACACTAGGCAGGAAGAAAAAAGTAGTCAGTACTGGTTTCAGACTGGAGTTCACAAGAATCCAAAGCAAATGCTACTGCACATGACTAATTTGAGTAACCTTGGAAAGAAAACTCATGTGCTTTTGTTCTTCTTTCACCCAGTCTGACTTAAGTAGCAAGTTGCAATTGATTAAGGGGTATCTTAAGACTTACTTCATTGTCCATAGTATGCTAGAAATAGAGAAAGCAATAACCAGCACAGAATAACCAAGTCAGATTAACACCAAATTTCTTTAATGCACACACTGCTTAAGTCTGCTACCACTTATTGCCATATCCCCAGGGCTGCAGGCTAACAAAGCAAGTCACTACTAAATCAGTATTTCAGGTCTCAGTAACTGTCCACTCTTAAGCCATCCATTACCATGAATTTCCTAATAGGAGAATTTCACAAGCTGTATATTTCAAGGAGTTAATGCAGTCCCAAAGGCCTTTTTATACTTACATGTTTATGGCAGACACATTTTGAGTGCAGGAAATTACAAAAGCTTGCTTCAAACATACTTGGGTTCCTGCACTAAAATAAATTCTAGCTTTTGAGAAACATAACTCAACTATTTCTAATTAAAAGCCACAGTAAAAACTAAATGCTACAGCTTAAGTATTTACAATCCAAAAGCATGGCTAGGCACATTCACTTAGGAATTGAATAATGCTTTTATCACATGGTATTCGGAGGTTGTTACTGAGCTTCATTCAGAAACCTTACATCAAGCACTTCTGTTGACCAGTCTAAAAATGCCCACACACTAACCTTACAAGAAAGTGTAAGACATGCGATTTTATGATCAGGTTTAGGATTCAGCACCTCAACCTGACTGTAGGATCTGGAACAGCTGCAACAGTTTCCACAGTGGTCAAACAGTGTAAGACCATAATAAACTAGGAGTTAGTTTGCAACATGAAGTGATACAATGCATTTATGTAATATGCTAGCCTTTAGGCCTAATGAGTTAGTATTTTTCTACAGGCTTCATCTATGTTTCCTCTCATCCTGGATACTTCCTGTAAAAAAAAAATTCATTATAGAAGTGTTAGTGACGCTTATAATTGATTTCACATGTTTATAGAAAAGCAAATCTTGGTAAGGCACAAACCTCTATAGAAAAAAAAAAAGTGGTAGGATACTTTTGCTAAATTAAACTAAAGTTAAATTGTTACTCTTCATGCTCCCGATTTAGTGTATCCTTATACATAACAGGAATGAGAATGCTGCTTTAAACAATCCTGTTTGATACAACTGCTTGGCTCAGTCCGTTTCACGCAAGGGTTAGCACTGATTGTCTTCCTTACAGCTACGCTCAGCGGCAGTGCAGCTGCTGCAACTGCTAATCCCACACCCTCTTCAAGGAAGATCTGCACACGATTGCAGGTGCCTCACCTCTAGGAGTCACTTGACTTCTAAACCCTTTTAGATATGAGAAATAAAACTATGTTCAATATTCAGACAAAGACGTGACATAATTAGGAAAGGCTCCCAGTCTGGGAAATAAGCTGCTGTTCTTCCCCTTCTGCACCCAACACTAATAATATCAAATCCTTTCTCGTGAAGGATTCCTGTCAAAGACTGGAAGAACAAAGACTGGAGATTTAAAGAGTCCACGCTCCAGTTCAAAAGTAAATGAAGACACTGAGGACAACAGGTAGAAGAACAGACCAAGGTGTTTGCTTCTCAGTAAAAGGAGACATCAGATAATGGACTTCGTCCAGCTCTGAAGTAAAGGTCATTAACACACACAACAGATACAGATGACTTGCTAAATGCATTCCCAGCATTTATCTGAGTATCACCCTTCTATTCTCCTCATTTATCTCACCTACCCCCTCAGTTGTTCAAACTAGGGTCCTGTGTGGCTCTTGGCATAGCAGTCTAACATAAACAGGAAGCTACTGTAGTTGTACCATGTACTTGCAGCTTGCCTTTCTTGGAAAGGCCTCCACACCTAAATTCCCACTGATCCATCAACCTTGACACACATATGCAGTTTTCCTGAAGAGAAGATCCTGAAGCACAGCAGAAGGCAGTAAAACTTCAAACTAACTGAAATCTTAATTAAAAAACAATAGCATTTGGGAATACTCCTTCAACATTTTGTCTCTCAGCGCACGAGAGACTTATGAATGCAAATATGGTCCTGCCAAATGCAATGTTCATAGGCCAAATTCATATTATACTTCAAAAATTTTACATGGTCGTGACTCAGCTATATGCTCTTTTCTCTTATATTATCTCAAAACCCCATTTGTCTACAAAGCTCATTTAAAAAAAAAAAACTTTGGAAATGTACCCAAGTTAGTTCTGGGAGATGCTGCTGCTAATTTAAACATGACAAATATAGCAAACAAGTACATAAGTAGGCCAACTCACTAACAGAATTATACTGTTCCTAGGCAGCAAAACTTAAGTCTTGATTTACTGCTACCTTCCAATTTTGTTCACAGCCCTCCACATAAGTTGAAAGCAAGTACATAAAATGATTTTAACATTATAAAAAAATTAATGTTTGACAAGAGGTCTAGTAAGTTTTAGCAATAGCACAGCTGTTTGCTATTAAATGAAAAAAAAAATTGGCACTACTCCTGTTTCTAATAAGGAACGCAAACATGAAATTGTCACTATTATTTCTCATCAGAACAATTTCTTGTTTTGAAAAGCAGAAACTTTTGTTCAGTCAGAACTCTGGAGCCTTTGCAAGCTGGTGCAAATGTGTATATTCCTGCAAATGAAGTGTTCTAAGGATTACATGTATTTAAGCACTATAATTCCCAAAGCAAAAGAGTATAAAACTCAACAGTCTTCGTTGGGGTTTTGGGGAATATGTTTAACTACTGAGAACTTGTGAGCTGTTTTCAGGGATAATACTTGTTTTTACAACACAAGCTGCAAGTGTGCTGTTGGTCATTAGTTCCTGTTAGAGCTGAGGCAAACTAGAAGAGTTTTAGCTTCCTGCAGCAGTTCTCCATTGCAAAGGTCCTTTCCAGCACATGTACCTTCTACTCAGACTTACAGTAGCTACAAAGTCATGCCCCTTTGCTTGCAACCGTGGTTTTGCAGCACTTTAGGGTTAGATACTGACAAATGAAGAGACCGCAAGTTCAGCAGACACAAAAGTGACAAGAATTGTGAACTGGAAGTGAAAAACTGGCACAGAGAAACACCAGGTGATGTTAACCTTTTGTCTGACTAGACTACCACAGTCACCACCTGTTAATGCCTTAGTGGCATCTCAAAGTTCAATATTCTCAACTGTTCCATTTTTTAAAGCAGCAGAATCTGATAAAACACAGAATTAGAGTCAGCTCTTCCCTATAAGGGAACAACTTAACTGAAGTTAAGCCTAGTAAAGAATGTATCTCCACAACATTTCAGTTATTTGCTTTTTCTCAACTTCCTTCCAGAGACTTCAAGGAAAGAGTTATCATAATCCACTTCAAATAATGCACACACAATAAATTGTTTTAAGACACAAACAACTTTTGCCTACATCCTGGTTGATAATGGAGGAAAGCATGGGCATTGCACTGGACCTATCAGGATATGGAAAGCTAGAAAAAAAAATATATTGCTTATTCCAAGAGTCTAGGAAAAAAAATTACTCCAAGTTTGAATGTAGCTGAAGTCACTCAAATTTCAGCCAGATTAAAGCCACTTAAGACAGCACTAACCAAACAGAATGAATTCGAGTTAGAACTTAGAACCTTGTAGCTGACCATTCCTCTGGCATTTCTTCTTGGAGGGGCATTCTGCAGCAGGAGAACAGGAGCTCATCAGCAATTGAGAGAAGAGATACTTCTTTTGTATTTCCCATACCTTTAAGGAGATTACCTTCTACAGTTTAGCATTATCCCTTTTAATAAATGTGGTTTGAGAACTCCTCTCAACTCTTCACCACAATGCAATTGTTGAACATGAAGTTTTGCATGGGTGAAAGCCCACAGCAGAATCCATGTGATACTGGTATCCTAAAGTGTTCCAGTGACATAAAACCACAACATGTTCATCTTGCCCAGTGAAACGTACACACTGCACATGCAGAAAGTTTTGTGGATTGATCAAATCAGCTAAACTACCACGTAATCTAGAAGAGACTAGGATCTTGAGGCTAATGAAATAATTTCTTTTGTATACTGGAGTACTCTATCCTTTCAAAGAATGTCTAAGAGAAAACTGGTCAAAAGCAAAGCAGTTCACTGGAAAGCTAAACCCAGGATGAATCCATCCAAGTTCTCAATATAGTCACACTATGGGCTTGAAGAAACCCTCAACCTGAAGGATCTATCTAGGAGCCCAAAGTACCCAAACAACGAGATTCAGCAAGTTCCCAAAAAGCACTCTAGACTTGTTCCAAACTATTTCAGGAAAGCTTCACTGATGAACAGAAGTAACACTCAAGTAAGCTCTCCCAAATGGCAAAATAACTACCAGAAGAAAGTTCAAGTATATAGCACTACTCAAAGGCTTCTGGTTAACTATTACTATATTATTGCATTATCACTGCCTTCTGACCACGAGAAGGATGCAGTATTTCCTCAGAGGTAAGGTCTTGACCAGCATGGCTGGATTTCCACCACGTAATAGGACTGGCAATACAGCACTCAACAGAAAAATTCTTGATCAAAAGTCTGAAATTTTAGTTTGCATTATTTAACCAAAGTGCACACAGTACTATTAAGTTTATTATGGCTTTGTTGTGCCGCACATCAGTGAAAACTGGGAGGAAGAAAAAGGCTTTCACACACCAGGACACCTTAGGCCTCCAAATGTGCAGAGGCAACAGAGAAAGTCTCAGTTCTGAGCCCTGCACAATTCCAGCCAAGTTGCCTTTACAGTTACTGGTGCAGCTGCTGTAACAAAACAGTGTCAGCTGGAATGCAGCTACTTATTTTTACACTGAAGAATACATGAACAACCTTTTATTTAGTAATTTTGTTTAAAATATAGAAATTCACTACTATAAAGAAATAAAAAGTTTGTCTAGCACTACTTCTATAAAGAACTTAATGCTTCCCTTTCTTCCTATAGAAGGGGCAATTAAGGACATATTTTGAATTGAATCCTTCTGCAGGAAACTGACAACAGTACTTCTTCCAGAAAAGGCAACCAAGGAAGATAATGCTTGTAAACAAGGTTTCCTGTTGCAATCAAACGAATCTCAGTACTACAAATATGCAAGGAAGGAAAAGAAACAAAATATAACTCACCACAGCTAACACTGATTCAGAGCACTCATAATTGGTTTTCATTCTCCACCACAGCCATCACCAGTGGAGATTTTGACAAGTCAATAGTTGGTACAACTGTACAAACACAGAACCTTACAGAAGCAGCTCAGCAGTCCAAAAGTACAACTCACCATCTGAGAGCTGGAAACAAGTGCACACCGTAATTAAGATTCACCCTCTGCTACTGATAAGACCAAGCTGTACATGACTTTATCTCCTCCACTGTTATCAGTGTTACTCCTGAGGGTTCCAGACACACTGTTTACTCTGCACCGGATTTAGCAACAGCTGCAACATCCTACTTAATGACAAGTCTATCTGGAAATGGTGTATGCTCAATCAAGACAGCATAAGGAGCTTAGCACCAAAAGAAAGGCAACATATGCGCTATTACCAGCAGTAAGCATATACTAGAGCTGTATGAATGACTACTTGCTCACCCTCGGAAGCTGAAGTCAGTCTAAAAAGCTCAGCTGTGCAAAAAGCAGTTGTGGCTGCTATCCTGGACAACCCACTGAACACCTGTGAAGAAGATGCATGTGTAATGGCAGGCTGTTCTCATCCACCCTGAAAGTTTGGCAAAAGCCACTGATTTAAAGCATTTCAGTTGTTCTGCATTGTCTTCCCTTCTTCAATTACGCTCCAACAAACTGGAAATCAAGCCAGCAATTAAACTAGCACATTCTGGTATCAAAGGACCAACAGAAAAACAAGCTACTAAAAAGTATATGTTTTGATACTGAAATCACAAAATAATATCTACATTTTCAGATCTCAAAGGTGACAGCAAAACCTCTGAACACGTAACTTTAGAATGAATTAAACAATACATGGAAACAGCAGCAAACAATCCAAGTTTTTTTTTTTTCTGAAGTGCTAACAACAACAATTGTTCTGCAAGGTTATTTCAACTCTTCAGGGGACAAACCCTAGCCATTTCTGGTCATCATAATTACAGTCTTAGATCTGACTAGGTTTCAACACATGCTGGAGAAGCAGTAGCAGTTTCTCAAAAAATAATGCTTCAGACACTGCTACAGCGCTGGCTCCTTCCTGTCAGAGAGAAGCTGAGCAACAGTGGCTACCTAAGCACTGGCTGGTGCCTTCTCCCTCCTCAGTGTTGCACAGTAAGCCAGATGAAAACTAAGATGACCAAGAAACATGATTCTCAGTTTGATCTGTTCCTCAGTTCAGTTCTCATATGTGTCATTTGTGCAGCACAGTGCTGGAATCTGAAAAGGAATTAAGAACATACATAACATATTAGGCAATACTGCCCACAGCTTATTTGAGGTTTGACAGAAGTCAAAGATCCTGTACAATAAAATGTCTCTCTTCAAGCTATGAAGGGAATTCTCACTCTTGTTTAGTAGTGTTTGCTCTGCACCATTTCACCTGGTTGAATGTTTTCCAAGTCGGGAGTAAATACCGTCAACATATGACTTTTCAGAAGGTGCCGTTCTCTGTGTCCTTGAGATGTTATGTAAATATTTTATAGTATTCTTTGACTTCCAAATGAGGAAGTGTTCTCCCTCTGAAACACAGCATAACCAAGTTACACAATATCCCTGCACAGATGGCCAGTTTAAACTGCTAAGTGACCAGCATTAAGCCCAGTTTCTTATAATCTTAGAGAAATTAGTGAAAATCAAGTCTTTTGAGTCTTCTATCACATATGAAGGATCAAACATGAAACAGAACTCTAGACAGTGGTGGTTTAAAATAAAACAAAAAATTAAATCACAAATGCCTATGCTCAGGGAAAGGCCTGCATACATCCGCTGCTTTTCCACACTTGATGACAAAAGATTTAATCTACTTAAGTGGGATGCATTACTGAGCATCTCCTGAAAGAGCACTAGAAGACAACTATACCTCTAGCCTGGCATAAATGTACAGAGTTCACCTAATGTGCCTAACACCTCTAAACAGCGATCAGGAGCAGCTCAAAACAAGTTAAACCCTGGTCTCCTACAGTCTCACACCTGACAGCAAGAGCACAGGGACCTTTGGCATTAAGTTTTTTTCTTTTGCAAAGGACAAAAACAGGACATAGTGCATCTCATGTATTGTTAGCCCTTCTGAGTTGACAGCTTGCCTGATACAAGTTAGAGATCATCTCTCAATAGCTGGACAGTAAGCTTCACCTAAAAGTATCTTGAATATGGCTAGGCTTAGCACCTCACTAGGAAGGGACAGGTATGAGGAAGGCAGATTTGTTCCATTATCTCCTCACAGCATGTTAAATCCAAACTCTGAGCTTATCTTTATGATAATCAGTGACATGGAATCAACATATCTGCAAGAGTTCAACAGTCATACACCTGAAACCCAGTAATAAATAAAATCACACAGCAGATATGAAAAAAACCCAGTTTCCAGAAGCACTGGCTCCAATACCAAGCAGCACCAAATGGGAGTTAACTCCAATACCAAGCAGCACCAAGTGCAGATCATATAACTGAAATTTACAATGCAGACAGCACACAGGATATACATGTTTAACTACCCGCCCGTCCTGTTTCTTCACCTGAGAGTACTTAAAAATAGATGGCTACTTTCATTCATTCACTTGTGGAAGTTCATACCTAGCTCATAAAAATCACTCATAAGAGCAGGTAGCCTACCAACAGTCTGTGCCCTACTCGGTCATACTTTGAGATGCCAGCAGTTCCTGTCAGCCCAGGGCTGGGGAAAAGGCTCTAGAAAGGCCCCACCATCTGCCCCCTCCAGTAAGCAGGCAGGACTGGGTCATCCCAACACGGGAGCCGGGGCCGGAGGGTACTGGAGCCATTCCCCAGGCTCACCGGGGCCAGGAGCTCCCCAGCGGTCAAACAGCTCCGGGGTACGGGAAAGGAGTTACCCGCAGCGAGGCTGGCACCGGGCTTGGGAAGACCCCAGGAGAGGGGCGGCGCCGTGGCTCCACGCCAGGAGGCGCTCCTAGGGCGGCTACCGCCCGGGGCCGACACTCGGGGCACCACGTCGCCGCTCACCGTTATGGTCGTAGACGCTGACGTAGGAGATGCCCACGGCCATGCACCACACCACCAGGCTGGCCATGTCGGCGTAGCTCGGCTCCTCCTCGGTCACCACCAACCCCACGTGCACCGGCAGCTTCCGCAGGGCGCGCCCGTCCGCGCGCCACCGCTGCCGCCCGCGCGCCGCAATCGCGTGCGCGGGTCC
>WBMZ01012551.1:1752-41011 GCA_013400975.1 Atrichornis clamosus | reverse complement strand
GATTTTTTATATATATATATATTCCTTTGCGATTTAAAGTACCTTAACTGTGTGTGGGCCCGCGGGCCCGCGCCCCCCCCCCGGCCCTGCAGCCCCATATATATATATGTGGAGATATACATATATATATGTACAGGTTATTTGTTTTATTTATAGGTCACAAGGACTATTTTTAATTAATTTTTTTAAGCCGACGAGCCCGACTAAAAACCCTCTAGGAGAGACTGTAGTGCATGAAACCCCGCGGTGATTGTCGAGCGGAGCCCCCTCGTATCCCCATCCTGTGGGGGACGCCCCTGGAGCATCCCCAGGGATGGGGTGTCCCCCACCCCGGCTTTGCGCTCACCCCGACCGTGGCCATCGAGGCCACCAGGGGATAAAAAAGCAAAAGGGAGAATGACTAAAAAAATAGAAATAATAAAAATGAGTGGTGCCCCCCCGGGGAGGGACCGGGGGGGTGTTGCATATTCCCTTTGGGCAGAGCCGGAGGTGGGGCCCCGGGGGGGTGTCGGGGGAGCAGTGCAAAGACCCCGGGGGCGCGGGGGGCTCCCCAGACCCCCAAGGGGAAGCCCCCGGCCCGCCCCCGCCCGCTGCCGCCCTTCGGGCTGGGGGCATCGAGTTGATTCTTTTTTGCCTTTTTTAACAAGGTTTAAGGTGCTTTTCTTGCCGATGGCGGGTTTTGGGGGGCTGCGGCCGCAGCCCGGCCGGGCATGCTGCCGGCTCAGGGGGTGGGGAGGCAGCAGGAACGGGGCAGGGGACGGCCCCGGTAGTGTCCCCGCGCGGACGGGGGCTCTGGCCTGAGGGGCGCCAGCGCCCCTCACCTCCCCGGGGCTGGCCGAGGGGGCTGCCCCGGTGTCCCCCGCTCCCTCCCTCCGCTGTCACTGTCACCGCTGAAAAATGCTTTCATATATATATTTTTTGCTTTGAGCTGAGTGTTTTCCAGCCTTAAAACCCCTTTTTTTTGGTTTGTTTTTTGTTTTTCTATTTTTAAAAATTTTTCTCTCTCGGTTGTTTTTTAATTTTTTTCCCCTCTCTCTTTTTTTTTTTTTAAATTCTATTTTTCATTCCTCCCCCCACAGCTGGACGCCGGCCCCATTCCCTCCTTGCATTGTCCTTGCAGAAATCAATACTGCACCTTGCATAAAGAAGCATCTCCCAAGGCTCCTCCTAAGGGTTTGGGACCTCCAAACCAGCTTCAACTGTGGGTGAAACTCGGCGGGACGCGACCACCCCGTCATCCTCCACTAATACTTTTGGACACACACATACAAAAAAAAAAAATTTAAAAACTGTTGACGACGACGTTTCTTCATGCCCGAGCAGCAGCGATGCTGGTGCCACCCGCCCACCGGTGTCACGACCCGAGTCAGTCCTCAGCCTCAGGGGGTTTGCGGGGGAAGGGTGTCTCTCCGGCCGGCGGAACGCTGGGGTTTTAAGGCAAATTCTGGGTTTTTTGGGGGTGTCGGGCCCCTGCTCGGCAGTGGGCACAGCAGAGAGAGGCGGCGAGAAGGCACCTCCTGCCGTTCTCTGCTGTGCCCGCCGGACCCCCGGGGATGAAGCCGATGGGGTGGAGGTGGGGGGGAGGCTGTGACCCCCCCTGACATCAACCCGGGGGGGGCACAGCTACATTCACACGGTTCCATTCCTGTCACGAGAGCAGCTGGGCTCAGCCCTCCTGGCCCTGCGCCCCATTGAAAACCAATTAAAAAGTGGGGGTCCCCTAAGGGAGGGTGGGACGCTCTGGCCTCCTGTAAGGGTCAGCCATGGGGGTCTCCATCCCTGCTCCTCCCCGCACGGACTCCACCACATCCCCGTCCGTCCTGCCGCGCCCGGACACTGGGTTCCCCCTGAGCGTTCTCGAGGGGCTCTGGCCCGGGGGTCCCTACCGCCTCCCGCCTCGCTGCCTTTGGTTGCTGGAAGCAGAAAAAACAAATAAAAGCCCCCCAAAAGGGAAGGAAAACAAAGAAAAGAGAGGCAAAGCAAAGGGGTGGCCGCCCCCCCGGCCGGCCCCCCCCGCAGCTATTGCATATTCCGGTGTGTTGGCGCAGAGGATGCATCGGTATTACCAACTGGAAGACGTTTCTGAGGGGGAAAATCGGTTAAAAAAGAAGAATAATAGAGAGAAAAAGGGACTTTTCCGGCCGAGAAGAAGCCATGCAGGAGGCGAGGGGGGGGCAGCGGCCACCAGCCCCCCCCGGCCCCCCGGGAGCCCCGGGCATGCAGCGACTCCCTCGCACTGATATCGGGTCCAGTAATACTTAGGCTTCGAAGGCAAGGCACATCATGTGGTATAAAATTTCGTGCAAATTAGGAAAACATGGATTTTTTTCTTGTGTGTTTTTTTTACGGCTTTTTTTCTCTTTTATACAGATTTTTTTTGTTTGTTTTTTTTTTCCTCTTTTTTTCTCTTTTGCTGAAGGGGAAGGTAGAGCCGGTTAATAGAGTCTGCCATGCACAGCATCAGCCAGCCGCGGCTGGGTTGAGCCAGGTCACCAGATCCTGTTAAAGCACCATGCAGTTTATTTGTCTTTTTTTTTTTTGTCTTTTTGTGTTTTTTTCATGTGTTTCTTTTTTCAGATCCTAAAAAAAAAACAAAACAGGTTTCCCTCTCCGCCAAGCGCTTTTTGTGTTGTTTTTTTTTCTTTTTTTTTTTTTGTGGGTTTTCTCCTTTTCTTGTCCTTTTTGATTATTTTTCTGTCTCCCGGGATTTCCTGCGTCAGCCCTTTCCCCGGTGCCTCGTTGTGCCGTCCCGGGGGGTGGGAAGCGGGGGGAAGCGGGGGGCCGCTGGGATGGGGGATGCAATGCCGGTGGTCCTCGGGGCGGCTCTGGATGCCAGGGGAGGGGGCCAGGCGGGTGGCGGTGGTGGCCCCGGTAACATCCCCAGCTCCTGGACATCCCACGGTGGCTTCTCTCCATCATCACCCTTCGGGTGTCCCCCGGGCCGGAGATCCTTTGGGGACCAGTCTCCTCATCTCGCTGGAGACAATGGGTACCTTCGTCCTCTTCCTCCCCTTCCTGCCTCGGCAATCGCCGGGGTCCCTCTGCTCTAAGGCACTGCCACGTCCCTGCGTCCCCTTCCCGGCCACGCCGCCACCGCACGGGACGGGGACGGCCGGGCGCTTCCTCCCGCGCGGCCCCCGGCCGGGGCCTCCTCCGGGGGGTCCGGGACCCCTCCCCGCCGCAGTTCAGGCACTTGACGCGGGGCCGGGGGCTCCGGGGGCTCCAGGGGGTTCCGGGGGGCTGGCTCTGCCTTCGCCCTCGTTCGGGCTCCTTTGCTCCGTCCTTTTGTTTTAAAAAAAAAAAAAAATCAAAAAACAAAACAAAAAAAAAAACCAAAAAACCAACCAAAAACCCCAAACCAGCCGTCCCGGCAAACCAGTGCCGGGGGCTCCACCTCCTCCTTCTCTTCTTCTTCCTCCTCCTCCTTTTTTGTGATTTTTTTTTCTTTTCTTCTTTTTCTTTCTTTTTTTTAATGACGATTCCCTCTTAAAAGTGCATTTCCTACAAAATGTGCAACACGAGCGCACCCTCTCCTGCCTCCCACCTGGTACCTGTCCACAGGAATGCATAGCTCAAACACACGGACGCACGCCCCCCCCCAGCCCCACGGACCCCCCGGGTGCGGGGACACGCCGAGGGACACAGAGACACACGTGGGAACACACGGGGCCGGGGCCGGGGCAGGCTTGGGGGGAGGAAGGCGACCAGAGAGACGGTGACCGCTGCCCCGGCACAACGGTGGCCGCCCGGGTCCTGTCCGGGCCGGGCTGCGACAATCCCCATGCCGTGTCCCCGATGGACTCGGGGTGCCACCGCCGCTGTGACGTCTGGGGCCGTGGTGGGAGAATCCCCCCGTGTCCCCGCGGGAACCGAGGTGTCACCACCGCCGCGACCGTCTCTGGCCGTGCCCATGCACCCTCGGTGGCCACAAGCCCCCTCCTCCTGTGCCACCCGCTCGAGCCACCGGACCACCATGTCACCGTGTCACTGCAGCCCGATGTCGCCCATCCCCGAGGCGCTTTCACAGCACGGAGCATCACCCGCCCCGACCGCGAGCGCGCCCGGTCCGCGGGGCTCCGGGGCAGGGGGGGTTTCCTCACCCCATCCCGCCCCGCCCCACCCCAGCCCCGGGACCCCCTGAGAGTCTGCGTGGGGCCAGGGGGGACGGCAGGGGGGGTTTTGATCTTTTCTACTCACATAGAGGCAAGAACGAGAGAGTCAAAGCCGTTTGCATATCCGGCGAGTGGCCGGCGGGGCCTGCAGCCGCTCCGGCAGGCATTGCTGGCACGAGTTGTGTCAGGTCTCAGCGCGGCGCCGGCCGACGGGGTAAATAATAGTGTTTTTTTCATTTTTTTTTTTCTGTTTGTTTTCTGGCGCATCGCCGGGGTGGGGGGGGAAGGTCTTCCTGGGATGGGTTGTTGTTTTGTTTGTTTTTTTTTTTTTTCCTTTTTAAAACAGTTTGACCCTTTTCCTTCTTCCTTTCCCTCGCTCTTTCCTTCGGGTGTGGGTTTTGCTTGTCGTTGTCGTCGTCGTCGTCGTCGTCGTGAGGCCGCGCTCTCCGTCGTCACCGCAAGGCTGGGCCTGGCGCTCGGGGACGGGGATGTTCCTCTGGGGGTGCCTAAAGCAGAGGAGAAGGGAGGCGAAGGGGCGGCACGGCGGCGGGTTATCCCAGGTACCAGGACTGCCGGGAGAGAGGAGAGAGGCCGGCGTTAGTGCTCTGCCCCGCGGAGCTGCTCCGTCCCCCGGCCAGTCCCCCCACCCTGAGACAGCTGTCCCCGCGCTGTCCCCTGCTCGATGCACAGGGCTGGCGTCCCCACTCCCGCACTGAGTTTGTTCGTCCTCTGCACCGCCGCCACCCGCGTTCCCCTCGGGGCCGGTCCCTCTGCACCGACACGGCAAAGGCGACGTTCCCCAAGGAATGGTCCCGCCTGGCGACAGGTAGGGGGGTGGCACGGCTGGGGACCCCGCGGCGTGGCCCCCTGCCACCCTCCCATTGTTCCCCCCCCCAGCCCCAAGTTCAAGTTCATTCCCGATTACCTCATGTCTGGTTTCCGTTGGAAACGAGACAGCTCGGGGCCGCTGCTTCCCTTAACCCTTCCAGGCCCCACCACATATGACCAGAGCGTGGCAGGTCTCAGCTGCCCCTCCCGGGACACCACCTCCTTCCCCTGTGCCTCAGTTTCCCCAGGCAGAGCATCCTTGAGGCCTAGGGAGCCTCCCGGAGCATGACTGAACACCCACACTCAGGGACAGGGTCCCGTGTGGGGACTGCGAGTGACTGTGACCCCCATGTTCGGACAGGGACCTCGGCCCCCTGCCCCTCTGAAGCTCTCCTGGTACTGCCCCAGGTCTCCTCTTTAGGGACCCAACGGCCTTGGGGTGCCCACGCCACATGTAGGACTGGGGAAACTGAGGCAGGGCAGGGGGTTGTGGTCAGAGCCGGGTCCCCAGTGTTTCTCCTCTGGAACGGCACAGCACCCTTGGGTGTCCCAGCTCATGGTCCCCAGATCTCACAGCCTGGCACAGCACAGCACCCCTGGGTGCCCCTTGGCACAGCCCACAGTCCCCAAGTGCCCACACCCCAGCACAGCACAGCACCTCTGGGTGCCCGCAGCACAGCTAAGGACCATGATTACTCCCCCCAAGCCAGGGCAGCACCCCAGGGTGCCCCAACATGGCACTGTCCACGCCCCCATCCTGCTGTCCTGTCACCAGTGTCACCCTCCAGGCAGGGCTGCAGCCACCGCAGCTGCCCCTGCAGGGACTGCTGAGGACAGACCACTCCCATTACAAGTGAGGCCAGGAGCTGCCACCCCTATCCTGGCACCGTGACACTGCCCACAGTGCCAGGGCCAGCTCCAGAATCCAGGAGAAATGGAAAGCCCCTGGAAAGGCGCACGCAACATCCCGCTGCAGCTGAACTGGCCATGGGCCCAGCAGGTGCCTGTGCCCACACGGAGAGGGACACACAGCCCTAGTGCTCCTCCTCTGGGGACGTTGTGGGCACCTCGGCTGGGTGCTGCCAGGTGGTGCCAGGCAGGACACAGCTGGAGCATGGCAGTGACCTCCCTCTACGACGGAGGACTCATGATGGCCCTGAGCCCCCAGAAGTGGCCAAGGCCCTGGCACAGCACGCCCATGGTGAGGATGCCACAGTGGCAGTGCCCACAGGAAGATGCCCACAGCAGTGATGCCAAGGCAGTGATGACCACAGCAGCAAAGCAGGCAATGCTAGAGGCACAATGCCACCGTGGTGATGCCCATAGTGGCACTGCACATGGAAATAACCCTACAATGGTGATGTCCATGGCAGTGGTGCCCACAGTGGCAATGCCTACGGTATCAATACCCATGGCAGTGATGCCACTGCAGCGATGCCATGGCAGGGACACCCACAATAGCAATGCCTGCAAATGGCCACGCCTATGGTGGCAATGTCCATGGTGGCAATGCCACTGCTGTGGTGACACTCACTGTGGCCTCAGACAGGCTGGCAATACCACAGCAGCGATGGCCACGACAGTGATGGCCTCAGAGGTTATTGCCACTCACAGTGGCAATGCCCCACAGCAGTGATGCCACAGTCGTGATGCCCATGGCAGTGATGCCCACAGCAGCAATGCCCACGGGAGCAATGCACATATGGCAGCAATGCCTCAGCAGCGATGCCATGGCAGTGATGCCATGGTGGCAAGGCCCATGGCAGTGATGCCATGGTGGCAATGCCCTCGGCAGCGATGCCACGGCAGTGATGCCATGGCGGGGATGCCCACATCAGCAATGTCACATCAGTGACAGCCACGACGGCGATGCCTGCACTGGCCGTGCCCATGGCGATGCCCACAGTGAGAGTGCCCGGGGCGAGGGCAGGAGGGTCCCCCCAGCATCATCCCCGCTCTCACCTGTGCCTGATAGATACTCCCAGGATCCCTTGGTCCTAATCCCACGAAGGAACGGTTCGCAGGGGGCGTGCCTGGTGCAGAGTAGGCTGGGGAACAAACGAGAGCTCGTTAACGGGGCTGCGGGTGGCACTGCCATCGTCCCCCCCGGGGCCAGGCCCGGCCCTCTCCCTGGTGTTGCTGGGACAGGGGTCCCAGGCACCCAGCGCTGGTGGCCAGGCGACGTCCCTGGCTGTGGCCTGATGGCAGGTGAGCAGAGCCAGGGATGCTGCACCCAGGGGTGCTGCACCCGGCGGTGCCACCCGCGGTTTTGGGGCGATGACAGGCTGGCGGGGCGGGTGCCCCAGGGCGTAGGCGCAGACGGTGCTCCCTGCTGTGGCTGCGCTGCGGCTTCCAGAGCTGAGCTGCCACAGGGTGATTACCACGGAGCCTCTGGCTCCACTCGGCCACATCACTCCTCTGCCACCTCCACCCTGCAGCTGGGGGTCCAGTAGTGGGACCCCAGCCCTGCTGAGCTCCTGGGCTCAGCTCCGCCAGAGACAGGGTGTTGCCAGGGGGCATGGGGCACTCGGAGCCAGATGCACCCCTTGGTGCCAGTGTCCTCCAAACGCATCCTTCCTCGAGCCTGCAGGAACTTTCACTGCTCTGTCCCTCCCCATGGCTGTGACTCCATCATCAGCCAGGGCGCCCCATGCCATCCCATCCCATGCTGTCCCTCCAGATTGTCCAGGCTTTCGGTCCTCCATGCCACAGGACTGCCACACCTGCTGGTCAGCTGCTGGCAATCAGCTATGGCCTGTTTCCTGGGGACAGTGGCCCTGGGCAGGGCTTGACTCTGCAGGGACATGGGAGCCACTTGGGTTACTCTGCCCAATTGGTACAGCAGGATGGGAACAGGAACAATCCCCTTCCGAGTGTGGTGATGGCACAGTGTCCCACCACTGCGGCACACACCCCAGTGCCAGTTCAGGGTGACACCAGCTCCCCTCTAGCTGCTGGCTCCAGCACCCCAAAACCCTCCTGGCCAAGGCACTGATGGCTCCTGAGGTGGAGCAGAGGGCAAAGAGCTCGTCAGCCACCACGCTAATGAAGATCCCAGGTGACACCTGCGAAGGGCTCTGGGGGACCCGCACACAGTCCCTGCACCAGCATCGCTTCACATGCCCAACGAAACCAGAGTCCCCAGTGCCAGGGACCCTGTGGCAGCGAGAGGACAACAGCCCACACGGCGCACCAGGCAGTCTGTCCCTAGTCCCAGTGCCACCCGTGTGCCAGCTGGTCCCCGTTCCCAGCAGCACAGCCACCACCACGGTGGGGTAACAAACATGGAGAGGCCACGGCCTCCCCCACAGCACTGCCCACACGGAGGGGTTGGGCAGAACACTGGTTTGGGGAGCTACACTGAGGCTCCACTCCTGCTCAGAGAAACATGGGGCTCCAGCTGGTCCTTGGGACCAGCACGGGACCCCTCCCTGGCTCAGCGGCCACAACAGCCACCTGCCCAAACCCTGCCTGCTCCGACCTGCCTGAGACCCAGCAAACTCATGGCGTGCCAGCTGCCGCCCTCTCCCCGGCTGCGGGGAGGCCACCTCCGCCAACATCCCCCCAGCACGGGGACGGGGGACACCCTGGGGGGCTGCGAGAGGAGGGGGCCAGCCGGGCCGGGGAGCGGGGTGGGCGCCGCGGGTGCTTACTGGGTGACGTCGGCGAGGTCGTCCCTCCCTCGGAAGTTGTCGTGGTGGATTTGGTGTCAGGAGAGACGGCCAAGCGGGGCATGCCGGGGGGAGGTGGCGGCGCCAGCATCTGCGTGGGCAGGTAGTGGCTGGGCACTTTCACTTGACCACTTCCATTTAACTGGGGACAACACAGACAAAAAACAAACAGCACAAGCCATTAGGACGCACACGCACACCAGCACAGCCGGGGAGCCCTGGGGAGCGCCCGGCACAGGCACGGGGTGTCCCTCACTGCGGACATGAGTTTGTTGGGTCTCAGAGCAGCCCTGAACAGTCGGCGCTGGCAGCAGGCAGGAAATGACGGCGGGGCAGGGGTGTTTGGGGGGCTGTGGAGGCCATGCCTCACAGCACTGCACGCTGGAGCCAGGGCACTGGGACCCCTCTCTGCACTGACAGGGGTGTCTCTGAAGCACTCCCTGGAGGGGAAGGGGCATCCAGGGCCTCCAAAGGCTCCTGTGCCAGCACCCCGTGCCAAATCCGTCCATGGGCTGCTCCCGATCCGGTGTCCATCAGCCTGGCACTGAGTCACTGCATGAAGGAAGAGTGGCCATACCCCTTATCCTGGCATCAGGCCTTGCTGGTGAGGGGCAACAGGCAAGTGGTGGGCAGAAGTCAGAGAGGCTCCCCAAGAGCGCTGCATCGGGGAGGGCAGAGTGGTACACAGGAGGGGCTGGAAGTGGGAATGCAGACAACCCCAGCACCCGACTTTGGGTATGAAGGGCACCCTTCATGGGGTGCATGGGGTGCTGGGGGTGTGGGGAGCGCTGTGTGTGGGGAGTGCTGGGCGTACAGGGTGATGCTTTGGGGTGCTGCATGCACTGGGTGCTGTATGCACAGGGTGCTGGTTATATAGGTTGTTTGGTGATGTGTGCATGGGGTGTGGGGTGCTGGGTGTGTGAGGTGCACTGGGCACTGTGTCTGTGGAGTGCTGTGTTTGTGGGGCGCTGGGTGAGTGGAGTGCTGGGTGCTGGACAAGAGAAGACCCACAGCAGCACAGTGTGGCTCTGCCT
The DNA here is from genome assembly GCA_013400975.1 of Atrichornis clamosus. Lineage (NCBI taxonomy): Eukaryota > Metazoa > Chordata > Aves > Passeriformes > Menuridae > Atrichornis > Atrichornis clamosus. Next base: position 31,366 of record WBMZ01012551.1, on the reverse strand, counting down.
CCCCCGTGGGGACACTGGGGACACGGTGCAGTGAGGAGCTGACGGGTCACCCGTGGGCTCTGCAGGTGGACAGGGCACACCGAGCCCATCGCTCTCCTGGGCACGCTGGCAGATGGTGGCTCTGGGCGATGGTCACACACCCCTGCCAGGCACCCCACTCCCACCAGACAATCCAACCCCAGCTGACGGCTCAGCCCCAGCATCCCAACACCCACAGCGCCCTGTGCCGAGCTGGGGGACGGCACCTCCATCGCCGGAGAAACGAGGTGCCAACACGGATCTGGCGCAGTAGCGCTCCCGAACCAACGCACGGCACGGCCGGAGTTCAGCCCCAGCGAACACCACACCGGAGCACCCCGACCCCCCCGTGCGGCGGCAGAGGTGACGGCGGCGGTGGCCGGTGCAGGGGACTCTCCTCGGGCAGCCCGGCCGGCAGCGTCCCCCGGTGTCCACGGCGAGGCGAGCGATGGGTGCAGGGGCGGGGCTGTGCCCTTACCGGTCCGGGCTGCTGGTTGGACGGGTCGCAGGCCAGCGAGACGAGATCTTTGAGCGGGTCCTGCGGGTTGAGATGAGGCGGGTACCGGATGGCCGTGTGCGGGAAGTAGGTGGAGGCCGTCTGGGGGAGGATCGAGGTGGTGGGGAAATGCAGCGCAGACGATGGGTGCGGGCTTCGGGCGATACCTGCGGGCGACAGCAAGAGGGGACACACACCTGTGTCACTAGCTAGTGGCTGCCCCAGCCCTGCCACCACTCAGCGCTCGCTCTGTGCCTCGGTTTCCCTGGCAGGACACTCACCACTGTGCACGGCGATGACGGGACGGTGGTGCTGCGTGAAGCTGCTCAGCCGGGGCGAGGAGTCCTGGGGCGATGGGCTGTTGAAGGGGGACTTGTCCATTTCTGTCTTCTTCACGGTGGGGGAGATGCCTGGGGAAAGTGGGGTGCAGCGTCAGGACCTGCCCTGGGACCCCATGTGGGACTCTGTGTGTGAGTGTGTGCGCATGCAGGAGGGTGTTCACGTGTGTGGGCACCTCGGGGGTACCACAGGTGTGCACATGCACAGGGTGAGTGTGCTCCAGGTGTGTGTGAGTGTGCACACACCTGTGTGCACGAATGTGTGCACGTGTGTGCATCAGCACGGCTCTGTGCACCTCTGTGTACCTGCACACACGTGTGCAGGGGTGTGTTCCTGCAGGTGTGTCCACGTGGGTGCACACAGCTCTGTGTGCCCACCCCGGGGGCAGAAGTGGGTGCGTGGGTGCCCTCATGGGTGCCACCGTGACCCTGCAGTCCCCACAGGACATGCACCTCCCCTGGCATGTGGGGTTGGAGGCTACAGGAGCTCCTGGGTAGGCAGAGAGGTGCCAGCATGGGGGGGACCTCCCCAGGGACCCCTGGATGCACCGGACGCCTGGGTCCCCGAGGCCACCCCGGGGCGTGGGGCTGGCGGGGGTGTCGGCGGGCACGTTAATCCCCCACTGCCGTGGCTTTAGCTCTGGCCATTTGGCCCAGGCCCGGTAATGGGTTTAGTCCATTCTCAGCCGGGCGTTAGGAGGATTTCCCAGAACATCCCGTACAGGATTGCCAAACCCCCCTGCTGCCACAGCTGAGCTCCCCCACCAGCCACCCTCACCCCTGCCCGGGTCAGGCCACTGGCGGGGCTCAGATGCTCTGGCACAGCTCCCTCCTGCCTCCATCCCCCTTTGGAGGGGGGGCTGCACCTCCCGCGGGACCCTCCATGCACCAGTCCTATGGGCAGGATCGGGCACAGTCCCCACACACATGGAGCACAGTCCTGGGGCTGGACCCACATCCCCCAAACCTCCTTCCAACAGGATCGGTGCCTCGAACCCTCCAGCTGGGCACCCCCAGGCTCTGGCAGGCTGGGGGGCTGGTGTGGAGTCCACCCCGCTGCTGGGGGAAGCAGGAGAAGATCCAAGGGGGAAGGAAGAGGAGCAGCTCCTTTGCCTGCACCTCGGGGCGTGGGAGCTGCTGTGCCAGCCCTGCAGCATCGCTTTAATTAGCCCAGCCCCCCCTTTTCTTAATGAACAGCTAATTGGGGCTGTCTAGACAGGAAAGGGAAAAAAACCACCAAGCCAGAAAGCTGTCCACAGCGGTGTGGGGCTGGGGGAGGCTGGTGTGGGGCTGGAGGCTGGGTTGGCCCTACAGAGAGAGCCTGTGCCAAAATGGGGGGGCCCTGTAGCAACACCACAGCCCCCACAGAGCCCGTGCCCAAAGTGGGGGGCTGAGACACACTTGGGCACCTACGGAGAGCCTGTGCCTAAATCGGGGGGCTCTACAGCAACCCCACAGACCTCATGGAAAAGCAGGGATGTTCTGGGGGGCTCGCGGGTGGCACCGTGGCCCCCATAGCCTGTGTTTGCTGTGACCTGGGGCCCCATAGGGACACCGGTGCATGGACAGTGCCCAGATGGTCAGGGGGAATCTGGCAGTGGTGTGTGGAACACTGGGAGCAGGATGGGGGCTCCGGGGCAGTGGGAGGGCACTGGTAAGGAGGTGACACCTACCCCCTTCCATGTCTTCTGTCCAGTTGCGGCTGCTGCTGGTGGGGGAGTTGGAGGAGGTGTAGTACTCGCCCCCAGGGCTGGTGTCAATGTCATCCTCCATGGACCCCGACTTGTGCCGTTTGCTCCTGGGGGCAGGGAAGGGTCACAGAATCACAGAATGGTTTGGGTTGGAAAGGACCTTAGAGGTGGTCTTGTTCCACCCCCTGCCATGGGCAGGGACACCTTCCACTATCCCAGGGTGCTCCAAGCCCCCTCCAATCCGGCCTTGGACACTTCCAGGGATGGGGCAGCCACAGCTGCTCTGGGAAACCTGTGCCAGGGCCTCCCCACCCTCACAGTCAGTAATTCCTTCCCAATATCCCATCTAACCCTGCCCTCTGGCACTGGGAAGCCATTCCCTGTGGCCTGTCCCTCCATCCCTTCTCCCAAGCCCCTCTCCCGCTCTCCTGGAGCCCCTCTAGGCACTGGAAGGGGCTCTGAGGGCTCCCCGGAGCTTTCTCTTCTCCAGGCTGTCATGGGTCAGTGCCAGCCCGTGGCAGGATCCAGCTGCCCCTCGCCTTCCCCACGGCTGTGCTGGGGCTGGTCCTGGCACCACCCTGGTACTGCCCTGGCACTGCCCCAGCACTGTCCAGGTGGCACCTACCCACTGGAGGAAGTGCTGGGCAGCGTCCTCCTCATGCCGGTGCTGGAGGGGTTCAGGTCGTAGGCCAGGTGGCCCTGCAGCTCCCCCAGGGAGAAGTTTGGCCCCGTGCCCGTCACTACTGGCGCTGTAGGGAAAGAGGGGGTCAGGGGGGCATGGCCGGGAGGGGCCGTCATGGGGTTGGGGGGGCTGTCGGGACGCTGCTGTGCCCGGGCAGCCAGGGGGATGGGCTGTGACATCACGGTGACACTCACTTCGGGACACCTGGATGAGCTCGGTGACACTGAACACCCCCGAGGTGACGAAGCTTTCCTGGAAGTCTGTCGAATCTGTGTGGGCGAGAGGAGGGAGCGCTGGGGGGGCAGCAGGACCACCCCTCCCATCCTACACTGCCTTGTGGCGATGCTTGAGGTCACCCCAACATCCCCAAATCCCCACCTGCCTCCTCCTCAGCCTCCACTCCACTCCCTGCTCCAGCAAGAGACCACCCCAGCTGGTCCCCTCTGCCAAGGACACCCTGGACCTGCTCAATGCCTCAGTTTCCCTGTGGCTGAGAGTGCTGGCAGGGCTGGGGGCTGCAGCCCCACCATGGGACCCCTGTGGCAGCTGCTGTCCCCAAGGGACGTGGCCCCAGTGGGGCTCTGCTGGCTGTAGGACAAGGCTGAGGCCATGCCCAGCTCATTGCAGGTGCCAGGCAGTGGCTGGCTGGGGCTGGGGGACACCAGAGCCACAGCACAGGGGGCTCGACTGTCTTTCATGGGCTCCCCGCCTTGGCAGGGACCCTGGGGACAGGCTGGGGTGTCCCTTGTCCCCTTGTCCAAGGCCTGCCCGCTGCGCTCACCCAGCGTGATGGGTTTGCTGTCCTCCTGGTCCGAGCCGATGCCTGTCCGGGGGCTGCTGCTCTGCTCTGCATCTGCAAGAGGAAAACCCACCGAGGTGAGTCCCCTGTGCTGGTGTGAGCTCCCCATACTGGTGTGAGCCCCCTGTGCTGGTGCAAGCCCCCCCCCATTCAGTGTGAGCCCCCCATGCTGGTGTGACGGGGGCTTGCCCACCGGCTGACTGCCCTCTCATTGCTCTGCTGGGAGGAACTGAGGCACGGGCTGCCCAGCAGCTTCCACCACGCAGTGGGGCCACCACCAAGCTGGGTGGTGTCACCAGCCACTGGGGAACAGCCACCAGCCTCCCCACCAGCAAGAGAAGACACAGCCCCACATGCAGGATCTGGGCACTGCTCCCCGCAGGAGGGGACTGCCCCGAGGCCCGGTGTTGGTCACCTGGCCCTGCTCCAGCCCCGCTGCTTCCTCTCCTCCCTCCAGCCACATCCGTGACCCATTGCTGCCCCACTGGGCAGTGTCACCGCAGCATGGCATCACCTGTGGCACCTCATCCTGTCTCTGCCCAGCCCCCGGAGGGCAGCAGGCCCCGGGGCAGCACCTGTTCTGACCCCTGGAGCCCTGCTCTCTCTTGGCTAAAAATAACATGGCTCAGACGCTGAGGTCAGCAGCCCCGGCACACCCTGGCACGGCACGGCACGGCACGGCACGGCACGGCACGGCACGGCACGGCACGGCACGGCATGGCACGGCACAGCCGCCACACTCGGGAGCATCCTTCCTCACCTGGCTGCTCCCAGAGCCCTTCCATAACTTTTGCCAAGTATTTCTCCCCCTCCCACTCCTTCCCACTGCTATTCCATCCTCCTCCTTCTCCCACCCCTTGGCCTTCGGCATTTCTCTTTGGCAGCCTTGGCAGATGCCAAGAAAGGGCTGAGACAATCCAAAAACACCATCAAAACCATGCAGCTGCTGCTGCCAGCCCATGTGTGCGCCTTGGGATTTTTTCCTTTCTCCCTGCTTTTCTCCCCCTTTCTCTCCCCTCAAGTGCCTTGCACTCTCACGGCTCCCAGGGCAGTTGTCCTTGGCCAGGCAGGTTATCCATGTGGGCACTGTGCCAACCCCACGCCAACACCCCTGTGTGCTGCCCAATGGGCAGGTTATCCATGGGGGCAATGGGACTGTGCCACCTCCCACCCTGACACCCCTGTTTGCCCACATCCCCCTGGGACCGCTCAATGCCGATGCTGAATCAGCCATTTTGTCTCCCTGCCCAGCTGCCACGTTCCCCTCCACCCATCCCGTCCCAGTCTGGCACCACGCTGGCAGCCCCACGGCATCCTGCCCCCTGCCACCAGCCCCCCCATACCTGCACCCCTGGCTCCCCGCAGGCAGCCATTTTAGAGAGCAGAAACCCCTCCTGGAGCCGGGAGCAGGGTTTTTTCCTTCCCTTCTCTCCATTTTTCTTTTTTTCCCCTACTCCCCCATTTCAAAGCTGCTGTCTGCCCAAGTATGAGGGTGCAGGCGGTGGGAGTGAGCGGGGCACAAGCCAGCTGGGACAGGGGGGAGTGGCAGCAGGGACCCCCCGCGCGTCCACGGGCACCGCGTGGCCGGACATGGCCCCTCCTTGCCTCTAAAAACAACAAATCTGGCGGCAGCTCTGGAAGTGGTTAGTGGTGGAGCCTGGCCAAGGCGCGGGGCGGAGGCTGGCGGTCACAGCTCAAGGCCAGCCCGGCTCCCCACAGCCCCCCACCCTGGCCTCAGGGCTCTCCGGTGCCCTGCTTGCCCCCCCAGAAGGCACCCACTTGCCCAATCCTGGGGTGTTCGGCCTCTGTGCAGCCCCCCAGGCCATGCCCTGCCCAGGACCTTTGAGGTGCCCACACAGCCCTTGCTTCGGGCCAGGGACCCCCACCATTGCTCTCCCTGAGATGCCCCACATGGACCTTTGTCCACACCAAACTACCCCAGCCTGGCCCCTGTTTCCCCAGGGCACCCGGCAGGGCCATTGCTCGTCCTGGGTACCGCCCGGGTGCCCCCCGTGTCCCTGTACCCCCACACCCTCCTGTGGCATCACCCTGATCCAGCACCATCAATGCCGACTCACTGACCCCTATTCCCAAGGGGCACCCCCAGGGACGTGCCCCCAAACCGAGCACTCCAGTCCCACCCACGGCAGCCCAAGGAGCACCGGGGACTTTCCCGAGCTCCAAGGTCTGGCAGCAGGACCAGCCCCTCCCAGCACCCTCGAGTCCAAGCCGATGGAGGCAGGGGGTGCGAGGCTGAGGCCGTGGGCTCGGTGCCCCCGGTGCTCCTTGTGGCTCGGTACCCCCGGTGCTCCTCGTGGCTGGGAGGACGATCTCGCCAGCAGATTTCTGGCTGCCTCCTCAGCATGGGGCGGCCGGGCCAAGCGCTGCTCTCACCGCCATGTGACGGCCGCCTGCGCCGGCTGGCGCACGCTAAAATGGCGAAGGGAGCCCTGGGCTCCCGTGCCTCGCTCCCCCCAAGGGGTGTTCTGGGGGGACACCGAATCCAGGACCTAACAAGTGGCTCGACTGCACCAGAGAGGAGAAAGAAGCCTGTGAAGACCCCCATGCCCCCACTGCCTCGATCCTGCACTCTCCACACCCCGCCGAGGGCCGGGATGGGGCATGGAAGTGGGGGGGTTCTCCTTTGCTGCCACGCTGTGGGGAGCTCAGAGGAAGGGGTTTCAGTGCCAGGGTCGCCTCCAGCACTGCGAAGGAGAGTGCTCGGTGCCCAAACAGGTCGATCCAATCTCTTTTAAAAATAGCCAAGTGTGTGCCCGGGGGGGCGCGGGCTGCCTGGGCTCCGGGCCGCGCTGGCAGCCTGGCCCGGTGCCACCCATTGAATTATGGATCCCGCACCCCGGCCCCGCTGGCTGGCACGGTGCCCCCGGCCCCACGGCGACACCCGCCCGCGGCCTCGGCGCGTGGGAACGACCCCCGGGCAGCAAGGCCGGCCCTGGGGGTGTCTCTGCAGGCCGGGTGCCCCCCGGGGTTGGCGCAGCTGCGGGAGAGCCCTGGCTCGGTGCCCGAGCGCTGACGGTAACAGGGCACGGTGTTACCGGCAACGGCGCGGGCGCAGGCGCAGAGGCTGGAGGATGCCGGGGGCTGGGGGAGCTGCTGGCGCCGGTGTGAGCTGTCCCAGCCCCCCATGGAGGCCAGCAGCCTTCCTCCTCCTCCTCCTCCACCTCTTCCTCCTCCCCCAGCTCTGCCAGCCAAGGGCAGGAGATGGGTGAGGGTTCAGCATCGCTGCCTGCAGGCTCCTACCTCAGTTTCCCTTGGGACTGACTTGGGGGGGAACTGCCCCCCTGCCTCATGTTCCGTGGTCACGCAGACCCAGCACCTCCTCAGGTGTCAGTGTGCTCCTCTGGCTGGCCGTGCCCACAGCGTAGACCAGTAGGGTCCAGAGTGGACAGCCTGATCAGGATGGGATACCCCTGGAGACCGGAGGGAGCCGAAGTGCTGTGGGGCAGATCGCACTGCAAGGGCTGGAGCGAGGGAGGCTGTGAGAAAGGTGTGATTTGGGGGCCCTGCCCTGTCAGACCTCCAGAACTCCCCATCCCAGTCCCACAGTGACCCCCCAGGTCCAAGCAGCGCTGCCCGTCCCGCTGCCCGTCCCGTTGTCCATCCTGCTGCCGCCAGGCTGGGGTGGCCCTTACATAAACCCGGAACAGTCCCGCTTGTGTAACCTCCTTTATATAATACCCTGAACCGCCGCGTGTGCCGGGTAAATCCTGGCTCAGCCTGGCCGGCCGGCGCGCCGGGGCGCGGGACCCCCCCTCCACGCTCCTTATAGCGCCCCGCTCCCCGCTCGGTGCCCCCCGCCATGCCCAGAGAGCTGCGGGGCTGCCGAGGTGAGACGAGTTTGCTGGGACTCAGCCACGAACGCTGCGGGGGCGGCAGCTTCTCCTCCCCCCGCCGAGCGAAGCCTCGGGGAGGTCCTGGCCGGAGGCATCCCCCGAGGTGGCGGGGCGGTGGCGGGGGGGACGGACGCGCCCCGCTGCCACGTACGCCGGCCGCGGCCAGCTGGCCCGGGCGGGAGCCTGGGAGGCGCGAGCACGTTGGCCGACGGCTGCGAGCGAGCGGCGCTGGGAGAGAGCGGGTTTGTCCTCGGCCGACCCCGGCCGGTACAGGGAGATGGCAGCGGCCGGGGGGAACCCCCCCAGGCGGGCGGCGCGGCCGCCCCCTCGCTCAGCCCTGCCAGGCCTGGGCTCCATCCAGGGCTGCCGGCGCCCGCGGAGGCGAGCGGGGACAGATGGCAGCGGGCAAAGGGATGGGGAGAGTGGGACAGACAAAGGGACGGCTGAGCCCACCCCCTTCCCTGGGACCCCCCTGCGGAGTGCTGGCATCCAGCCCCTGTGCCCTGGGCTGGGGGGCACCTGAGGGTGCAGCTGCTGGTAGGGGATGGGAGAGAGGAGAGAGGGATGGGAGAGGGAAAGAAGAGAAAGGAAGGGAGAGGGGGAGAAAGGAAGGAAGAAATTAAAGTGGAGAGAAAGGGAAAGGAAAAGGGACAGGGAAAGGGAAATATACTGCCAGCATCTTGCTGCCCCACCAATCCCAGCCCCACGGCAGTTCTCCACGGCACAGCCAGCCTCCCCCCAGAGTCCCAAGGCCCCCTGCCACGACCCCTCTTCATATCCCCCCAAAACCAGCCTCCGCCTCACCACCACACAGGGCTGTGGCAGCAGGTTCAAGCCCTCCCCAGAACTGGCCAAGACCCCAGTGCAAAAGCCAGTGTGGTAGGGGACTCCAGGCCCGATCTGGCAGTGCCAACCCTGATCGGGGTGCAGGGGCACACCGGGGGCTTGCCGGCGTCTGTTCCCCCACTCCATGCCCACAGCCACCGGTGGGAGGGAGCACCGTGGGCATCTGCCGCCCCAGCTGTCCCTTGCCAGCGCAGCACGAAGCCGGGCACCCGGCCAGGATGGCAACTGCGGCCCCGGGGAGGGCACGACGCTTGCCAGCGCGGGGGGACAGCGGGTGGCGAGGGCGGGGGACGGCAGGTGCTCGTGAGACGGAGTTCGCTCATCTTTTATTCATCGGGTGCCTAACGGTGCGCGGAACCGCTCTGGCCCCTTGTCCCCTCCGGCAGCACAGGACGTGGCACCCCGTGCCAGGTCCCCGGCAGGCACCGCTCACGCTCCGGGGCCGCGGGGCTGAGCACAGGACAACTCGCTTCAGTGGTGACGCGGGGCCGGGGCTGGCAGCGGGCACTGCGGGGAAGCCGCCCGGCTCCGGCACGCCGCCGGCTCGGCGCACTGCGGGAGAGCCGGGGAAGCCCTGACCTCCCCAAGGTCGCCGGCACATCGATCTAGAGAGCTCGAGCACATGGAAATCGCCCCGGCCGTGCCAGCGCCAGGCTCGCAGCGGGGCCGGGCTCAGGGACGGCGGGACCCCGGGTGGTGACGCTGCAGAGGACGGGGGTGGCTGGGGGATGGCACCCTGGGGAGCCCCCTCCCATCTCGCCTCTGCAGCACGCAGCTCTGGGGGCAGGAACCCAGCCCCTACAGATTCTCTGCTGTCTCGTACCTTTGTGCCCTTTCCCGGGGTCTCCTCCTGGACCTGCTGGGCTCTGCCTACCTCGCTCTCCTCAACCCCAGCCTCCCTGGCTGTTTGGCTGGGAGTGGAGATACCTGGAAATGGGGAGGGTTTGCCTGCGTTCATCTGTGTGCTGGGGGGTTCTCCAGCTCGCCTGCCCAGCTCTGCGAATGGCAGATCCCAAATATTGTGAACCCCATCAATCTTCTCACGACCCTGCCGATAAATATTTGTGCAGGGGCTGGCGGAACGGCGGTGCCCGGGGAAACGCCGGCCCCTCCATCTGGAGGGGCTGAGCAGACGCTTGGCACGGCCGGCCTGGCACGGCCGCAGCGCGCCTGGGACGAGAGCCCTGGCACAGGCTCCCCGGCAGATTGGTGCCATCTGCCTCGCGCTGCAGCCAGCGGCGAGGCTGGTGGGGGGAGATAAGGGGTTGTCAGGCGGTGGGAGACGCAGATGCTGGCACGGTGCGGGGGTCCCTGCCTCCTCCCAGGTGCTGTCCGCTGGCAGTGGCATGGCCGAGGCTGCCAGGAGCTGGTTACCACCCTGGGGCCCACCGCCTGCTTGCCCTGGGCACCCATCTGCTCCCACCCTCCTCGACCTGCAGGGGGGGTCAGCCAAGGGGCACTGCCAGGGCAGAGCCTCAACCCCCTACCCTGCTGCTCACAGCAGCTGTAGGGTCCCCAGACAACCCCAAAGGATGTGAGCGGCCAGCACTGACCCTGTCATGTCTCCCTCTGGCTCCAGGAGCCTGGCTGGGATGGGGATGGGGTCCAGGGATGGGGCTACCAGGGAGGTAAGGACAGGGGGAATGCAGAGCTGGAGATGCAGGAACGGGGAGACAGGGATGGAGGCACAATGGTGAGGGCGCAGGGAGGAAGCCCATGGAGGTGGGGAGCACTGACAGGAGGGTGCAGGGAGGGGGGCACGGCCCTCCCCCAGACTGGCTGTTGCCATCGGGAGCTACTGGGAGGAATCTCTCTGTAATGCTCCGAAGGTCCTGGCACCATCGGCTGGGGAGATTGATTACCATTTTACTGCAATGCTTTTGACTTTCACCAGCGACCTCCGAGCTCCCCCCCAGCCCCCCCACCAGCCGCACACTCAGCTCTGGGCTGCAGCGCCGTCCCCTCCCCCACTGCGGTGTGCACAGCCCAGCCCTCACCCAGCCCCGCACCCATCCCGCACCCATCCTGCATCCAGCCCTGCTCCCGTCCTGCATCCATCCTGCATCCAGCCCTGCTCCCAGCCCGCATCCATCCTGATCCTATTCCGCCCCGAGGGTACCGGGGGCCGCGGGCGCAGGGCTGGGTGCAGGATTGGTGCGGGATGGGAGCAGGGCTGGTGCTGCTCTGGAGAGGTCCCAGGCGCTCGGCTCTCCCTGCACCCCACGGCCACCGCTGAGGCCGGCAGGGCTGGGACGGGGCCTCACTCCAGCCCGGCACTGCTCGTGCCTCAGTTTTCCCACCCGGGGGCACGGAAAGGCGAGCAGATGGACAGGGGAAAGAGCCGGGGGACCGAGCTCGCCCTTGGCATCGGTCCGGGGGCGCCGGCCGGGAGCTCAACCCGCGCCGAGGCTGCCCCAGACCGCGGGTGGGGAGCGCAGGGCCGGGGGCTCCTCCATCCCCTCCTCCCCGGCGTTGCCGGAGCAGCGGCTGGGAAATTGTGCTGACACCGGCAAAACCGGGCGGCGGGGGCGGGGGAGCGCGGGCGCACGTGCTCGGGCTGATAACGGGGGGCCGCGGGGGCTGCGGGGAGGCCGGGCTGCCCGGCCGGGGGGGGCCCTGCGCGGGAGAGACCCTCCCAACCCCCTCCTTTTGCGGCTGGGGATGCTGCGGGGGGCTGGGGGAGCGGGCAGGCAGGTGAGAGGAGGCAGGAGAGGGCTCGAGCGGGTAGGCAGGAGGAGCAGGAAGGAGAGAGCTGGCAGGAGGAGGCAGGCAGGAATGGGCAGGCAGTGTGTCGGCAGGAGCAGGTAGGTAGGAGCAGGCAGGAGGAAGCAGGCAGGAGTGGGCAGGAGCAGGCAGGAGAGAGAAAACAGAAATGGGCAGGCAGGAAGGGGCAGGCAAGAGGGAGCAGACAGAAGCAGGCAGGCAGTGTGCCGGGCAGGGAGAAGGTTACTGAGCACACAAGGCCGTGGTACAGTGATCCCCAGCACCCCCAAGTGCCAACACCCAGCTTGGCCATGCCATGCAGGGTCCCATCAAAACAGTGGCTGCCTCCATGTCCCTCCCTGCCTCAGTTTCCCCACCAAGGCGGGAGGCTAGAGACCCCCTCATCAGCCACAGCCTGACAGAACATGAACACTGCAGGCTGGGACTGCCCATGCTGAGCACCCACCACCCAGAACCCTGCAGCTCCCCAAGGGTCCCACACCATTACTCCTGGCCTATCCTGGTCCCCCTTAACCGGGACCAGAGCGACCTTAACAGTGAAAGTGAGAGGCTGCCAGGCCTTATCAGAGAGTATTTACAGCCGCTGTGTTCCCAATTAGACAGTCAGGTGACTGCGGCTGCTGGGGACCCAGACACCGGGGTCAAGGTCACCGGTCGGGGGGTGGGGGGTGGCAGAGGGGCAGCCACCTCCTGGGGACACCAGGCAGCATGGCACCCCAATGAGGCACACCACGTGGTACGGGAGACCCCATCGTGGCTGCCGTGGGAGTCCTAGTTCCAGCCATCAGCACAGCCACTGTAGGGTTCCCAGTGCAGCATTAGGGTGCTCCCAGTTCAGCCCAGTCCAGGGCACCCCAGCCCAGTGTGAAACTATACCTCCAGCTGAGCCAGCGCAGGGTGCCCCCAGTCCAGCCCAGTAAACAGCAACGCCATCCCAGTCAGCACAGGGCGTCCCCAACACAGCACGCAGCACTCAGTTAAGACCAGTACCCCATCCCAGTTCAGCCCAGCATGGCCATGTCTCAGCCCAGTACATGACCCTGCCCAGGTGCACAGGACACCCACAGCCCCCCAGTCACCACCCTGGGCCCCCCATTCCCAGCACAGCACCGACCATGCCCAAGTGCCCCGCTGGGAACTGGCGCTGCCAGGTCCTGCTGGGTCCCATCCTGCCCCGGAGTGGGCGAGTTACGTGTGTGGGCACGGCTGTGTGGTGCTGGCAGCACACGTGCTCACATGCCGACCTCACGGCTGGCAGGCAGGGCCTGGCCGCACACGCGTGTGCAACGCCGCATGTGCACCCACTGCACCCACTGCCCCTGCCCTGCACCGGCCCGGGGTTCCACCTGGGCCCTGGGGCAGGATCTGGCCCCGGCTGTTCCCTGCTGGAGGCTGTACCCTGTTTTTCCTCAAAGCCACGAGGACCAGGTGGCCCCGCCAAGCCTCACCCCTGGGCAGTAGGGGGAGTCACGTGCCCGCCCTGCCTCAGTTTCCCCAGCGACACCCAGCATATCCCATGGATGGTGGGGCAGGGGCAGAGCCTGTGCCCACCATGATTCACGGCGCTGGCACCCTCTTTGCTGGGACTGCTGGCACCATGGTGGCCTCTGTGGTGTCACTGTCTGTCCCTGGGCCCTAGCCAGCGACAGGCAAAGAGCCACCAGTCCCACGCTCCCCCTGCCGCGGTGTCGATGGGCTGACAGGGCTGGGGTTCATCACCAGGGCATGGGCAGAGGGTGCTGCCAGCAGGGGACCAATATCCTGGTCCCCACACACCTGGGCAGCCTGGCCTGGCTGGGGGTGGCCGTGAGCCCCTCAGTCACCCCTCAGTGCACGTCACAGACACCCCTGACTCTGAAGCAGCCCTGCAGAACAGCCCAGCCCTCACCTGGGATCACACAGCAACTCCCCTGGCTCCTCACACACCTGGAGGTGCTGGGGTTGCCAGGGCTGTGGGGAACCCCGGCTGCTGACAGGGTGTCTGTGCCAGCACCTCACCAGCCAGGGACAACAAACCTGCCCAGGTAAAATATCTACTTATGAACTTCCCCTTCCCAGCATGTGGGGAGTTGACATGAGCCAGTGGTGAGGACAATGGCTCAGGGATCCAAACCACAACCCACTGCCTGCCCTGCACACCGTGCCTCAGTTTCCCACTTTTGGTTGACGGCTTCAAGAGCAGGTCTGATGCTCCTTGCTGCAGCGAAAGCAGCCAGTTCTGCCAGCAAGCCCGTGCGACCCCCAGGCAGGTGACGGGCCAGGAAGCAGCATCCCCTCAGGGCACCACAGGAGCTGCCCCCAGCAGCGTTATCACTGCCCCCCGCCCAGCTGGCCTCACTGCCCCTGTCCCTGCTCTGGCACTGAGGGGTTGGCACCATAGCCCACGGCAAAGAGGTACTGCTGGACTCCTCCCAGCTCCAGCCCTGGGGGATGCACCGGGAACAGGCTGTCCCTTCCCTGCCCACGCTGCCCACCCACTCTGGTACAGGCAGCACCTCAGGCAGGCACAGGATATGGGGTTAACTCTGGGCTTAACTCCCAAAACTCCATGCTGGAGATGGCCAGAGACAGCAGCATCCTCAGGCATCTTTGCCTCCTCCCACTGCCGGGCAGTTGGGATCTGTCCTGGCTGCGGGAGAGGGGCCATGTGGGCAGAGTGGGGGGCACCCACCAAGAAGCAGTTTGGAAAGAGGGAAGCACTGCAAGGTTTGCAATGCGAGACATGCCCAGGAGCAGTGTCCTCAAGTCGGAGGTGGGGATGGGACAGATGGGGAGGGAAAGCTGGAACAAACCCCTCTGGAGTGGCAGTGGCAGGGCACAGCCAGGCTCTGCCCCGCAGGCAGACGAGCACTCACCTCTCTCACGGACGAAGTACGCCAGGTAGAGGTCAAGCTCCTTGACAGAGACACTGATGTGGTGGGGCTGGACGCAGAGGATGGGGTTGGTGCACTGGCCCGACTTGACCAGGCGCTCGCCGTCGGTGCTCTCCAGCGGGATCCCTTTGAAGAGGATGACCATGACCAGGTCCAGCCGCCACACCTTGTCCGCCTGCCGCAGGCAGTCGATGCGGCGCATCTTGCCCTTCTGGTCGGGGTTGGAGAGGACGCAGCACGAGGGCTTCTTGCCCGTGATGGAGAGCACGAAGTCCTCGCGGCACTCGGGCCGGATGTCCTTGCGCAGCTTGGCCAGGAGGCGCGAGGCCCATTTCTGCTTCACCTCCGGCTTCTCGCTCAGCAGCTCGTCCTTCACCGCCCTCTCCTCATCCTTCGTCATCCTCTTCTCGTGCTTCTTGAAGTACTTGCGCTTGCGGGCCTGCAGGTTGAACCAGGTGTAGGCAAAGGCCCTGACGTGGGGGAGCAGCGCCTCGATGAAGGGGTGGAACTCATCCTGTGGAAGCAGAGGGACAGGGGGTCACTCCTGGCCGAGTCCCTCCAAGGCCCCCCTGGGGTGGCTGGGGAGCCCTGAGGACCTGCCAGGCTTATTCCCACTGGGCTGCATCCCAGCACAACCAGGAGGAGAAGCTGTGGCAGAGGCATGTGCCCACCAGGAATGGGGACTCCCTCACCACAGCGCAGGGTTACGCCCGTCCCAGCAGACCCCCATAAATCCCACCAGCTGCCATTCTCCCAGACCAAAAACCCGCAGGGAGTGGCTGGGCCATACTGGAACTGGCGGTGCCCACGGGGACAGGCACCTGCACAACAAGGTTTGCCACCTTGGCAGCACCTGGACCCTCTCCCCTTCCCAACCCCACGTGCCAGGATCTGCTCCCACCAGGGGCAGAAATCCCACCTGAAATCCCACCTGACATCATGCCCACCAGAGCCGCTGTGCTGGCGTCAGGCGCTGCCAGACTGCAACACCCCGGTGCCGGGTCCCCCACATCCCCAGCATGCTGGGTGCTCCCGCTCGAGCTGTGGGTGCCTTGGACCTCTCCACTCCCTCCAGACCAGCGGGAAACTCCCCCAGTTTGCCCCAGTTGCAGCCAGCCCGGCAGCTGGCGCCCGGCCCGGCACACAAGGCGTGCTCTGACTGCCTTTTTCCATTTGGCGAGCGCTGCTGGATAAGTCCAGCCCCAAAAAGAAAACAAGGAAAATGCATCCCCCTCCCTGGCCCCTCCTTCCTGCATCCCATTTTTTGATTTTTTCCAGTTTGGAAAATCAGTGCTTCCTGGCTGGGGGGGCCAAAAACCCTTCATGGGATGGAAAGGTGTTGGGAGCCTTCCTGGTGAGGAGCAGCACAGCTTTGAAAGCAGCAGGCAGAGGGTCAAGTATCCCCCTGTGTAGGCAGGACAGACCAAGCCAGTCCCCAAGGGCAGGATTTGGCCCTTGGGGTCCCTCATGACCGTGGGGAGGAGGAGGAGGAAGGTACCCAGCCAGATTCCTGCTTCAGGGTGTCAGGGCTGGGCAGGGGGTGGCTGGTGACAACTGCCACTGCCATGCCACAGGGTTGTGCCTGGAGAGGGTGCCCAGGGCAGGTGCTGCTCTGGGGTGACGAGGTGACCATGGGTAGAAGCTGGGAAAGGACAGACCCGTGGCTGTGGGATGGAGGGAACGCTCCAGAGCCAGCACTGACCCCACTCATCCCAGAGCAGCAACGCCATTTCCAGGCTGAAGCAGCCATGTCCCAGAGTGACCCTGCCTGGAGGGAACACTTCAGACTCCTGGCAAGGATTGGCCCCATACAGACCCCACTAACTTCCACTTGTCCCTAAGTCCAGCACAGATCCCATTAACCCTGAACCTGCTCCCCTGGCACAAACTCTGCCATTGGCTAGCCCAGGTCCCTTGGCACAGCCCTGTGTCCCCTGGATCAGTGACCCCTACACAGACCCCTCTGTGACCTGGCACAGGCACCCCAGCACAGACCCCACTGTCCCCTGAATTCGGCACAGACTCCAATAACTGCCAGCCTAAATCCCCAGCACAGCCCCACTAACCCCCCAAAAGTCTCCCCAAGCACAGACCCTGCCACCCCGGGAGGTGCCAGCTCCTCTCTGGACCCAGAGCTGTGACCCTACAGGTGTCCCCCCCCATATCCAACAAGGGACAGGGGACTGTTCCCTCACTGGGGAAACCATTGTACCTGTGGGGACCCAACTCTGCTGGCAAATCCATCCTGACCCTGAAGACCCGTCTCTGCCTGGGGGACCTGTCCCCGCCGGCTGTTCCCGGGGCAGCCACAGGGTCTGGTTGCCGGTTCTCTCCCCAGCAGCAGCCGCTAATTCAGTGCAGCTGGGCAAGGGCTGGGCATGTGTCTTAAATCAGGGAAGAAGGTCAAAGAAAAGTAAGACAGGAGCCGAAAAAAGCAGCAGTGAGTTCCAAAAACAATACTTGGCCGGGGCGGTGGGCGGCTGATCTTCCTTGGTGGCCAGTTATTCAGACGAGCCCGACAAATTGCTGCCATCCCCTGGCCCCGCCACCCTCCCCAGGCAGCCGGCGGCAGGGCTGGCCACAGGGCCGCGGGGACACCACGCCATTGTCCCCATCCCTGCTCTCCCACTTGGGAAGTGCCACCCCAGGCACCAGTGCAGAGAAGCAGGGCAGGAACCAGGTTATCCGGGTTGGGTGAGGCAGCACCCTTGGGTGCTGCTTGTGCTCACAGTGGGGGTCAGGAGGTGCTCGGTGCTCTGCCTCAGGACGGCGGCGAACCCCAGTTTCTGTGCCCCCCCTGCCATGGTGCCGAGGATGTTCAGGTTCTCAGTTGGACCCACAACTGAGACCCTCCAAAAACCTGCTGCGTGCAGAATCCCCTGCAGCCCTCGGTGCCCCCGAAGCCATCGCAGACCCCCCCCTTCCCCGGGATTACGGCAGGCCGGGAGCTGCACCCAAAGCCAATCAGCCCCTCGCCAACTTTCCCTCCCGCCCGGCTTATCCCGCGCCGCGATGCCGCGGTTAAGCCGCTTTAGCAGGGCAGGCGAGGGCGGCCGGGGGGCACCAGGACAACCACACGGGAACGGCTGCGGCTGGCGGCTGAGGAGACACGCTACAGGACTTGGGGACCGTCCCCAACCATGCAGCCAGTGAGGCCCTCAGCCGGGCACACCATTGCAGCTGGCACCAGCCAGCTTCGTGCTGGATCCGCTTGGGAAGGCAAAGGCAGGGATGCATTGTCTGTCCATCCCAGTCCCAGGTTCCCACCAGGTTCCCCCCATCCAGCAGCCGGAGTGCCGGCAAAGGGCTGGTTAAGTGTTTCTCCTGCTGTTTTTCCTTTGCGGGGCTGGGAAGCAGAGACGTGCTGCAATACCCCAGACGAGGCTGCTCCCGGGGCATTTCCGGATGGGAATCTGGCAGCAGAGCCTGCACTTGGGCCTCATCCAGCCCAGGCTTGTAAAGCCCTGCAACCCAGGCAGGAGCACGCCTCCGTCGGGTGCTGCCGGCCCTGCTCTGGGCCCCTCTGCAGCCCCCTTCCAGGGGCTGCTGGAGCGCTGACTTTCCATGCCAGGTGCTGCAAGGGGAAACTGAGGCACGGGTCAAGCCCAGCGCTGTCCTGCGGTGAAGTGCGGAGAGGAGGGAGGGATGCTCTGTCTAGAGCTGGGCATGCCATGAAGGATTAACTCCTCTGCAGCCCAGGGTTTGGTAGTGCCAGGGAGTGGGAATGGGCACAGCCCTGGCACTGCCTCTCCCCGTGCTCCTGCCATCAGCTCGGCAGCACTGGGGCTCTGCACCCCGGCGACCCTCCACCCTGAGGACAGGGGGGATGCTCTGTGCCACGTAGGGACACAGCTCCAGGCACGAGCACCACGGCGTGGGTTGGCCACTCTCCGAGCATCCTCTGCTCCAGCGCCTTGTCCAAACAGGTCAGGCTCAGTGAAACAGCCTGAATTTTCCAATGAAAAAAACGTTTCCTCAGGAAATTCCCGAGCAGTTTTCACGGGGGAGGCGCGCGGGTGAAGGGTGGAGGAAGAGGAGGGGAACGGGAGTGGTCAGACACCTCGGCGGTGGGTTTTGCTCCCCACCAGCACGGCCCCGGCTACGGGGAGAAGCGGGAGGAGGTGGATGCCGTCCCCACTGCGGGCACAAAGCGACGCGGGACAACCTCGCTGCATCCCAGCCCTGCAGGGACCACACAGGGTTTACTTTATGAAAGGATGCTCAGCCTCCCCTCCAGCAGCCACACACCTCCGAACCGCTGCCGGCTCCCACGGCCGCCGCTCCTGCCAGGTCCCGCTCCCCGCGGCCCTGCGAGCCCGGGCAGGGGCTGGCAAGTCGGGTGTCGGGCTCCGTGCCCCCATGGGAAGCCTTGCCACGGTGGTAGAGGGGGATGAGACTACAGAGATTCCAGTAATCCTGAAAATTCCGGTACCTGAAAGGGGCACAGCGGGGATTTGCTTTCCCCTCACTGGAGCCCGTGGACGCCCTTGGCATGGACCGCAGAGCCTCCGGTAGCCACTTATAACTGTTCACCAAAGCGGCTCTGGGTAATGAGTTAACCTGGTAATGAGACCTGTTGCCGAGACAGATGCAAATGATTGGGAAGTACTCATTAGAGGGGATGGAAGGAGGCACTTAGGCCCTGAAAGGCACCCAGCCCTTCCCGGGGCCGCCCTGCACCCTATTAGAGCCCATTTTACAATAATTGCTCCAGAGGAGGAAATCTATTTGGATTCATCATAAAGTATTTATTAACAAGAGCTTATTCATAATTTTTGCTGCTCGCCGGTGTGGCGCGGCCGGGTGTCCCGGCCCGCTCGGCATCAGAACGCAGCTTTCCTGGCCCGGGAGAGCTGCAGCACTGCACTGGGGGGACAGCGAGGGGGCACGGGGGCAGCTGAAGCTCCCAGGGCAGGTACGAGCTGTGTTGGCCTTGCCTGTGCACACCTGGCCCCACGACAGTCCTGCCCGTGGGGTAGAACACAGTGTTGTAGCCACGTTCCCCCCTCCCAGCTCCTGGCTGACCCAGCCCCTTGCTTGCAAAACCCCTCCTGCAGCCCACGCCGGGGCACAGAGCCCCGGTGCCCAGGGCACCACTGGCACAGGTGGAGGTGAAGGCAGGACATGGTGCAACCTCCTCGCAGCTCCTCTCTCCAGACCCTGTGGTTTTTCCCCCCTCTCCAGAGCCAAGAGCATCCTCCAGCCAACATCCACGCACGACTTGGGGCTGCGGGTGGGCTGGACTGTGCCCACCACGGGCTCTGGTGGAAGAGTGAGCAGGGATGGGGCAGAGAGGGGCAGCCCTCTTCATTTACCGCCTCGATGCTCAGCCCCACTCAGGATCAGCCCAGGACAGGGTGGATGGGCTGATATAGCCCCCGGTGCTCACCAAGCACCCGGGACCACAGTGCCCCCCGCCCCTCACTGAGCCACCCTGGGCTCCCCACACCTGCCCAAAAATGCCCCGCCGGGTCCTCTGAGCCACCCTGGAGAAGGCAGGTCCCTGCCGCCCCTGGGTGCCGGGCCGGTGCCCACCTGCCCGCGCCTACGTGCCGGGGCGGGAGCGGTGCCGGCGCTCGCCCTCGCAGGTGCTGCGGCTGCGAGCGGGGGCGCGGGGAGCGCGCCGAGGCCGCGGGTCACAGGAGGCCGCGGCGGCAGAGAACCTGCCAGTTACTTTGGAAAACAGCAGGAAGAAAAGCAGCTCTCTTGGCAGCCCCGGGCTCCAGTGCCAGCGCTGCCTGGGCCCCCGCCAGCCAGCACAGCCCGCCCCGCAGACGGCGGCTGGGGGTGGCCCAGGTGGGATGGAGCCGGAGGGGGCTTCTCCGGCAGCGTGGTACGTGCCCCGACACCGTGCCCAGCCTCTGGTCTGCCCGCGCGCACCCCCACCCCAGCAACAACTGGCATTGCCGGTCCCTGGGTTTCCTAAATACACCCCAAACCGGGGAGCAGCGTGCCCAGTGTGCAGGGAAGGGGTACGGATGCCCTGGGGATGGTATTCAGCAGCAGCACGGCCAGCACTGGGGGATGGAGGAGCCGAGAGGGTTCTGGTGAGGGAGACCTGAAGGTGTGAGAGCCCAGGGCCACGCACTGCCTTCCTGAAGACTCACTTGGATTCCCCAGGTGCTCTCTCTGCCTATCCCCCTTGGGGTTCAGGAGCCGACGGCTCAGCTTCTTCCCCGGGGTGACCCCACCTGCTCCCAGGGTGAGGTGCTGCCTTCCCAAAAATAGGGAAACTGAGGCATGTCACCTGCCAGGCCAGCCCACAGGAGAGGCAGGATGCGATGGTGGCTGCTGGGGTCTGGGAGGGGTCTGGAAGCAGCATAGGGTGAGCACGGAGGGGATGCAGCCCAAGGCCAAGGAGATGTCCCCTCATCCTGGGAAGCATCCCGTGGCCGGCAGCACCAGAGCCACGTGGCCTCCCAGCCGAAACCCCCCCGGGGCTCCAAGGAAGGGAAATGTTTTATGGAACTGGAAAAAAAAAAAGCTTTGCCAACAGGTCCTGGCGCTGCCAGCTCCTCCACCCTGCCCTGCGTCAGCGTGGGGCCTCGAGGATGGCCTGTCCCCCTCAGCCCTGCTCCTGGCACATGGCGGGGGCTGCGATGCCCGAGACCCAGCACTTCACCCTTCCCAGATCCCAGAGTATCAGCCTGGGAGCTGCCGGGATGTGACCCAGGGATGGAAGCAGTTCCCAAGAGCACAGAGAGAAACTGAGGCAGGAGATGTGCTGGGACTGGCGGCACCGTGTTTGCTCTGGGGAGGGGGCACTGCCAGGCAGTGCCTCCTCAGCCTCCCCAGGCCAGGTCCAGGGCTCTGAGCCTGGCTTTAGCCCCTGACGCAGGAGGTTTTATTTCCCTCCCAACATATTTTTAGCCCTGCCTTCTTTGTCCTGGCCTTTCAAGTGGGATTAATTCCCCCCCCATAATGCACCATTAAAGGTGTAGGGGTGCAGAGAGGTGTCCCCAGCTCCCTTCTGGGGGTGCCTGTCTCAGGGGTTGGCACTGGGGATATCTCGGACCCCTGGGATTGGCTGTGCTGTGATGGGCTTGAGGGGCTCACTTCGCTGCAAATCCAATCCCTGGAGCAAGTCAGTGGTTAAAAATAGCCCCTGCCTTTTGCCACGGAGTCGGAGTCGGCGACCTTGCAGGAGGATTGGCCACCCCTAGGGCCCTGGGGGTGAAGAGTTCATGGTCCCCCCACAGCCCCAGCACCTTTGCTGTGCCATGGATGTGCCAAAGGTTTAGCCTCTCCTCTGGCATCTCAGCTCCCCAGGCACTTGGGACAATCTGCCAGGAACCTCCACACAGAGACGGGGAAACTGAGGCACGGGGTGGTGACAGGCTCTCCCAGACAGCAAAGGGAGTGAGACTGTCCCCAAAGGGTCAGCTCTGAACCTGGCTGTGGTTCCTGCACCCCAAGCGCTGAAGGATGGGGCTGGTTTAATGGGGTGGAAGGGGGATGTTCATCTGCTTTCAGCAGCTCGGTAGAGCCTTCCTTGGGAGATTCAAAGGCTGAGCCCGGCTGGGTCCTATTTCGGGAGGGTTTTGGATGCTTCCCAAGTGACAGAAGTGGGTGGGGGCTGACCTGCACAAAGCGACTCTGTTCGGGACGCTGGGCTCTGGTGGTGCCCGGCGCAGAGGCTGGTGGCTGTGGCCGGTCCCCTTGTCCCCCACGTGACTGGTCAGCAGCCCAGGTCGGGGCAGGGGGTGAGTGCCCTTCTGTGCCGGGTGCTGTTCCCCACCTGGATGTAAACTGAGGCCCGGGGCGGGACTGTCCTTGCCTCCCGGGCTGCCACTGTAACCACTAAGTGACACTGCCATACCGCGGAGACGGCCGTGCCAACCTGCCTCGTGACGTGGGCTCCAACAGCCACCCGCCCTGGGCTACTTGCCCAGGCTGGCCCTGAGCCATCCCCTGGGGGAGTCCAAGGTCCCCCAGTGGGGTCAGGTGCTTCGGGAGCCAATACCTCAGTCACCGACTCCACGATGGAGCAGGAAAAAACCCCTCGACAGGCTGGATGCCACCAGCTCGATGCCAGGGCACCCTGGGGTGCCAGTGGGGTGCAGTGCTGCCAGCACCACTGGCCCTGGGAATAGGGGGGCCTCCTGTGTCACCTCACCCAGCTTCACTGATGACCTCAGGACCTGGGGGGCTCCAGAGAGCTCCTAGGGCCACAGTGCCATGACTGGCCTGTGCACATCGCACGCTGCCCGCTGCACACAGACCTGGGAGCACCCACGGGCACGGGGAACAGAGACCCCAGGATGGGGACTGAAGTCCTTGCCAAGGTGATGCCGGGCGAGCTCCTGTCCCTGTCCCCACGTGTGACACAGCGGTCACAGCTCGGCCCCGGCGTTGCTGCTGGTGACTCCTCTCCCCAACCAATTCCCCGCCGCAAGGCGAGGAAGCTGGTGAGCGCGTCCCGGTTCCCTCCGGTGGTACCTCAGGATGCGATGCAGTCATCGTTAATGCATCTGGACTCATTTACAGGGATGAGAAAATGTTTCCAGGTTTCCCACAAAGTCCCATTAAGATCCCAGTCCCACTCTATTTTTAGTGTCCTCATCAACAACGCCTTCCTCCGCCACCCCGGCGCTCCAGGGCCCCATGGGGCTGGCGGGGGCACCCTGGGCACATGCCTGGCTTTGCAGGGAGCTGACCTGCACCCAGACTGGGTGGCTGGAGGGGGCAAACCCTGGCCCTGCACTCCCTGACCCAGCAGGTTTGCATCCATGGGTGCACCCTGGGGGTGGGAGTGCCCCAGCACAGTTTTGGCTTGGGAGCATTGGAAGAAGGAAACGTGGTGGAAAGCAGCAGAAAAAGCCACCCCAGGTCACTGAGGTCAGCAGAGGCTGTAGGACCCCACTCGTCACAGAGGATGGAGAGTGGGTGGGGCTGAGCATCCCTGCAGGTGTAGAGTCACACTCTGCAGCACCAGATTGTCACCTGGCGATGACCAGTGGCTGGCCCAGCCAACCCATCCATCAGCAACCCCCAGTGTGCTGGCAGCGTCTCCTCCCAGGCAGTGGGTGCCCACAGGGCTCCCGGTGGAGCTGGCAAGGGCACGAGGATCCTGCCCTCGGCCCTGTGCCCTCCCGGGCTATCTATAGCCATGACCTCAGCGGGAGCCAGGGCAGGACCCGGCCGCACATCGTCCCTTCTTGGCAGGGCCACCGCCTCGGCCCCCACCCGGCACAGAGCTGCCGCCAAGCCGAGGCTTTTATCCCGTACGTTCGCTAATCCGACGGGATTCGGTGTCAGGGGCTGCCCACGGGAGGCTCACAAAGGCCGTTTCCAGGGGTGCTCAGCCAAGCGATGGAGAACGCCAGCCAGGAAGGGCAGACGGCAGTGCTGGGTGTCACCGCGTTAGGTGACAGGGTCTGACCCCGGGGGCTGGACGGGAGGGAATGTGTGTGACCCGGCTGCGAGGAGGTCGAGCAGGGGACGTCCTTGCGTAGGCAGGGGTGACATGAGGACACCCCGCAGCTGTGCCCCGCAGGCGTCGGGGTCACAGCCTCCTGCAGAGCCGGGGGTCGTGGGGAGGACCTGCTCGCTCTGCACCGGCTGCCCCGGGGGAAGCGGGGAAGGGGTGGCCCAGAGGAGGGGAATTTCCCCGGCTTTTTTCTCCAACAAACTCCTTGGCTTGTGCAATTAGAGAAATTTGTTTAACAAACTCCCGGGGGAGCGGAGCGGGAAGGTGGAGTGGCGCGCGGCCAGGGCGCTGCTCACACAGGCCCGCTCCCTCCCCGCCTGCGCCTTTGATCAGCAGCGCACTGCGCCGGGGGACGGCAGCCGTTCCCTGTGGCCAGGGCCACGCTGTGCCACGGAAGTGCCCCGGCCCCTGTGGACACGCTGCCCGTGGCAACCCCTTGCCACGTGCCCCCTCAACTGCTGCTTCGCAGCCCCCTCTGCTCATCACCCCCATCCCATCGCCATCGTGCTCGCCGGGGTGGCACGACGCTGGTATCCTGCCACGCTCAGCCTCCAACCTCCCGGGCCACAGGTGCGCACACGTGTGTGCCCCGGTGTGCCCGTGCGCTCGGCGGCGGCAGCCCAGGCTCCGGGCGCGCACTCGCCCGCTCGTTCCCGCTCTCTTTCTCATGCAATGCCATTTCCATCAAAAACCCTTTACTCGGCACTTTTCCCCTCATTGGTATTCACGCCGCGCGCTCGCTGTCCTGGCGCACAGGTTACTAAAGGAGATTTTGCGGCGCAGCGTGGCGGGGGTCACATTTCAGCCCGCGCCGTCTCGCTTTCCCAAATCGCTGGGCAGCAGCCAGGGACGGCGGGAGGGGGTGCAGGATCCGGCACATCACAGCTCCCGCCAGGCAACCGTGGGACCAAGCGGCCTCGTCGCCTGTGGCAGCGGGGCGAGGCGGGCTGACGGCGGCGGCTCTGCAGCACAGAGTGATGGGTGGCTCCCTGGGGACAGCCAGCAGGTCACCGGCGCTCGCCGTCCTCCCGGCAGCCCCACGTGCCTGCGCAAGGTGGGAGCAGCTGGAAAAGAGGGGTCTGAGAAGAGAGGGGGGCACACACTTGGTGTTGCCACCACCCTTGCTGCCAGCGCCCAGATGAGCCCTGGGTGACATCCACTGTGTCCTCGGTGGGACTGTAGCCCGGGATGGCATCCTGGGGTGACTAGTGAGCAGTGGCGCCTCTTTTCACGGCTGGTTTGGGGAAAGGGGAAATGTCTGGGTGGAAAATCAACATTTCTCTCTCATGGTTTTTTTTTTTCCTTTGAAAGCAAAAATATTTCTTGGTTTTTCGTGATCAGAAACATGTTGGGGGTTTTTTTTGGACAACAGCCGGTCAAATACCGTTTCCCTGCAAAGGGAATGCAGGGGCCCTTTGCAAGGAGAGCAAAAGCCTTCTTAAAAAAACAAGATAAAACCCCCAGTTTAAAAAAAAATCCACCTGACTACAGACTTCAATAAGCTCCCAGGGAAGAGGGGTCAGCAGGAGGGCCGGATCCTGGTGTTCCCGTGCCAGGCAGTGCTGCCAGAGTGGTGGCAGTGGTGGGGAGGGCAATGTCCACGGCAGGCAGGCTGGAGCCCAGACCTGGGGATTTCGCCCAAAATGCTGCTCAGTGCTGGCTGCTGGCCGGGGAAGGAGGATTAATGCGCTTTTAGAGCAGTGGTGAGTTAACCGAGAAATCAATCCTTGGCAGTGGCTGGCCCCAGGTCCCCCAGCGTGTGAGCACTGCCGCACCTGAGCCACGGGATCCTTTCCCAGCTCCTCTCCAGGACTTGGGAAGCTCCGGGTCTTGGCGGCCGGTGCAGGGCGTTGGGTCCCGGCCAAGCTGGCACAATGCGCCTGGCCGCGGGGGATGCCTGGCCAGGGCCGACGTGACGGATGGCGAGCCCAGCCGCCCGCCCGGGTGCGAGCCAGGCCCCGGGATGCCCGTGGGGACCCTGTGCATCCCCTCCCTGCAGCTGGCACATCCCAGGGGCCTGCATTCCCTCCTCAAGGGTAAGATCTCAGGGTGCCCGGCTGCCAGGGAGGCTGAGCTCAGGCTTTTGCCTGCACCGATTTGGTGCATCCAAAGGTGCTTTGGTACCCAAAGCCCACAAGGATTTGGCACTGTGCACCTCTGGCCCACCGTGGGGCTTTGCCCCACTTGGACTCAGACCCACCAGCAGCCCTCAGCCTTGCCGTGCGGACGTCACCAGTGATGCCACACAATTCTGGCAAGGCTCAGCACCCACTGATGCCCTGACTGCTCCCATCGCCTTCACCACCCTGCCTCGACCTGCCCGGCACACCCCAAGGTGCTGTGGGAAAAATCCTCTCCCCATAGGTCCCCAAGGAGCAGATCCCTGCCACCCCAAGGCCCTGCCTGCACTTCCCAGCTTGGGTGGAAGGACTGGGGAGAACAGGAGACTCCCTAGCCCCCTCCCACAGGCAGTCAGCCCTCTCGGAGGTGCTCAGTGCCAGCACTGCCATCCCTGCACAGAGGAGCCACAGCACGGCCGGGGGTGGCAGGCAGCATGCCAGCCTCACAGGGAGGGATTTTACCTCCCCCTCAGCTCTCCTTCTTCCTGTCCAGTGAGGGACTCTGGGGACGCTCCCCGTCACCATCCCGATCCCTGCCGCCATCCCCATCCCTGCCATCCAGGGCTTGGCTTGTCCCTAGGACAGGTGCAGGCTCAATGGGAGTGATGGGGAGACAATGGGCACACCTTGGGCTGCAGGGAATTGTCCAGGGGCCAGGCACAGGGACGGCGGGCACAGACAGCATTGGGCAAGGAAGGCTGGTGAGCAGACAGGGCAAGCTGTCCTTGTCCCTGGGGCCATTCCCAGAGAGCCCGGCCTTGCAGGGACCTGCCTCCACCACCCCTGAAAGCAGGAGTCCCTCCCTTTCCTTATGAGTACCAAACCCCTACCCAGGCCCCCCCTGCCATACACAGCCATGGGTTGGGATGGATCCCTCAGTGCCACCGTGGCAGTTCTTCCCTGGGCTCTGGAGCTCCCCATTCCAGGGCTGCCCAGGGCTCCTGGGGAAGCCGCCTTTCCCGCTCTTTGCTGTGCCTTGATAAGGAGTGTGGCTGACTGGGCTGACCCTTGCCATGGTTCCTCTGCCCACCAAGCCTCACCACGCCGGCACTGCCCTGACCACGCTGGCCACGCCGCAGACACCCGTGCAGTGGGAGAAAACTGCTGGGTCAAAACAGGATCAGGCTACAGCTCCCAGCATTCATCCCCAGCCCACCCAGGCTCAGGGGAATAGAAAAGCACCAAAGGGAGCTATTCCCCATTGCTCCAAGAGCTCCGGGCAGCGCTCTGGGCCCTGGCAGCTGGGCTTTGTTCAGCGATCTGCAAAGGCGCAAGCACACCCGCAGTGCTGGGCATGCGGTGGGATCGCTCCCTGCCCCGGCATGGAGGGAACCACAGGCATGAGGGACCTGAACCATGGTCAGGGAGGGAACCATGGGCAGGGCAGAGCTGCCCAGGGAGGGGAGGAATTGGCGGGTACCTCAGAAAAGGGTGGCTGATTTACTGCATGAGGCCCCAGCCAAGTTCAAGGTGATGAGGGGGAGAGCGGCACAATGCGAGCGCCAGCCAGCAGCCCCTCGTGCAGCTGGCCTTATCCCACCCGCCTTCCTGCATGCCCATTCCAGCATTCCCATCCAGCTTCAGAAATCTCACTGAAAACAGGATCTGTTTTTCCTGGGTGAGGATTTCAGTGGGATCAGACAAGAGCAGCGGGTGCGAGCAGCGGGGCAGGGCTCGCCAGGGCAGGCGGGCACGGCGCGGCGGGCGCCGCAGGGAAAGCGAGGATCTCCTGAAGGTTGCATTTAAAGAACAGCCTCATTGTTTTTCCCAAACAATACTCAGCAGATGGGAGAATTGAAAGTGTGTTGCAACCTTCCCTCTCTTCCTCCGCCATGCCCGGCTTGCTGCTCCCATCCTTTGGCAGCCGATCTGAGCTCCCGGCTGGAAACCAGTTTGCTGGAGCTACTGGTGGAGGGGGTGAGCACCAGCGCTGAAAAGCCCTGGTACTTTTAGGAAGGGGCTTTGCCAAAGGATGCCCCATGAGATGTGCCCAGCAGGCGGCTTCCCGCTCCAGCCACGTGCCTGCAGCAGCAGTGAGGGTTGAGTGGTGTGTGGAGCCTGGCCGTGGCTGGGGAGAGGTGGGATCCCCTCGGATGCCTGGAGATGTGGCTGTGACCATGCCACGTGGCTGCAGTGCCTCTGGCAGCCCAGCTCCATCCCCTGGGCCCTGTGCTGTGCCCGTTCACCAGTACCGAGGTTTGTGCCAGGTCAGCTTAGCCAGGTGCTCCCCGACGCCCCTCGGATCCGGAGCCACTGGCTATGGCACACACAGGGGTCCGTGCCTGGCCGCTGGCTCTGCATCAGGCAACACGGGTGCATTGCCTCTCCCATCCCAAAATCAGCCTCTGTGCCCCTAGCATGGAGCCTGGGAGAGGGAAGAGGGTCTCTGGCCAGACCCCGGCAGGATGCCCGGCTCCCACAATACCGCGCCCATCTCACCTCATTCCCATCCTGTGGGTACCAGGGTGGGGGGCTGAGGGTGTGCTGGGGGCACTGCCAGGTTCCAGGCATGAGCCAAAGGTTTGTAGAAGCATCACCAGTCATAAAATTTGCACATTTTCCCCCCTCAGAAGCATCCCAAATCTCCCCCCACTGCAGATCCAGGAGCCAAGGATAACCGTTACGGCTCTGGAAATCCCTTCAGCTCCTCAGCAGCAGCTCCCAGGGGACACACGTGCAGGTCCCTGGCAGGTGCTCAGCTCCAGGGTTATTTTGGAGCCCTGGCAGCCGAACCCCCCCCCGCTTGCTTCCCCGTGGGCAGGGTGAGGCCTCGTGCGTGGCGGCAGTTCCGGTGCTGCTTCCCTGCTAATCTGGGCAGCTCCCTCTTGACTTCCCGGCCTGTCCCCGAGGGGGGACAGAGGTGAGCTGCGGAAGTGGGAGGAAGTCCCCAAGCAGGGACACAGAGGTGGGGAGGGCACAAAGCCGCCCTCTTGCCTGACGGGAGACACAACCGAGGCCATGGCCAGGAGCGTATCATGGGCGATGCCTTTGCCAGGGCTGTTTTGGTGCTGGGCTCTCCAGCTTGGACCTGATCCGGCTGGGAAGGGCGGCTGCCTGAGGGGTCGCCGGGTCCCAGTGGCCGTGCCAGGCTCGAGGGGCTGGCAGTGGTGGCGGTGGGGAGATGCGCAAAGGCTAAGGCAGGGCGGCTCCCGCGCACGTTCCAATGTATCCACATCACCATCCGCAGCTCCCGAGCCCGGGCGAGCCTGCCCGCCGCGCGGGTGGGATGGGAATGGGAACGGGAATGGCTGGGCTGGCGGTGGGGAACGACGGCTAGTCCCATCCGAGCTGGACTGGATCCGAGCTGAGGCTATGCCAGGGTAAGGGGGAGGACACCAGAGCCTTCCCCATGCCCAGGCAGTGGGGCAGAGCATCCGTGGAGGAAAAACTAGCTTCCCTCCGTCGGCCAGGAGAAGTTGGGAACAGCCCGGGTTTGTGAGGAGAAGGGCTCCTGCCAGCCCCGGCCTGGCCAGCGACCGCACGGCTTCCCACACCACAGCAGCACTGTGAGCTGGCAACAACAGGCACTGCCAAGCCAGCACCAGCTGGAGACTGGGAGGGTTGGGAGGTGGTGGGACCTCTGGGAGGGATGGAGTCGGGGTGGGAGAGAAGGCATGGCAAGGCAAGGGAAAGAAAGAAAAAGAAGAAAAAAAAAAAAAAAAAGAGAGAAAAAAGAAAAAAAAAAAAAAAAAAAAAAAAAAAAAGAAAAAAGAAAAAAGAAAAAAGAAAAAAGAAAAAAAAAA
>WBMZ01012550.1:0-21615 GCA_013400975.1 Atrichornis clamosus | reverse complement strand
GGGTGATCAACCGTTCTTTTGTGCTGTGATTGTCTGGTATTTGCATATGACTACACTCGCTCCTGCCAGTTGTCTCCCTGGTAACCAACTGGAAAAAGGAAGAAAAAATTCACTAAGAAACACAAACCCACCACAGGTATAAGAAAAAACAAGGATTTCTTTTTTCTCCTAAATTCACAGATTTTGTTCTTGTGCACTCCATATGCACAACTGCTTTTACCACTGTCTTCTACAGAGTAGTAACTGAAAGAGTTACTATTTAAAAAGAGTGATATACAGCATGTGCCATTTAAAAAAGACATTTGACTTCTGTCATCTTTTTATAACATTTGCAATTATACAAGTAATATTATTCTTCATTTTTGCACTGAGCATAGTTCACTTGACACATAAGGTGCAAAACCTTCATCCATGCAAATCCAGGTAAAAGGAAGAAGCACATAATCAGGTTTAAGGCCCCCTCCTGGCAAGGTAGATGGACAGAGAAGCAACACAGTGGTTTATTCCTAATATTGCAGGAAGGAAGGAAGACAGATTAAAAATAACATTTGGAGTCTTTCTAGTAATTCTTGTTTTTCTAGGCCCACAATCACATTGGGAAAAGGTTGGTTGTAAGCATTTAAAGTGACAGTATTAAGTGAGCATCTAGCAAAGGGGAACATATGTATCCAAGTACCATCAAATATCCATTTCTGCAACTACCAGAACACAATGTAAATTTAGTTGTGTAACTTACTACAACAGGAAAATCTTAATGTTCCAACATCGGCCCTAAAGGTACACAACAAGCAACATTTTAAAAATACATTTATATATATCCCTGCTAGAACTGTGTGAATGCTGCATGGTACCCAATCTGTAAATTATTTCATGAAAATTTTAGTGCAGTTTGTTTTCCACACTTGCACTGTTACAAAAAATGCCTAGAAATAGAAAATGTCAAAGCTAGTGAAAAAAGTCTTATCTCCTTGACTGAGGTAACTGCCTTTATGGCTCCCATGGAGGCACTGCAGGAAATGGTGCACCTGCCTCAGGACCAACTGGAGGCAGACCAGGTAGCTGACTCCCTTGTTCAGGTACCTCATGGCTGATCGATCATGCCTGTCTCTACACTTACCCTGATAAAGGCAAATCCATCTTTACCACTGTATCGTGCTTAGCTCTTCACCTTGAGCCAGCCCAGACCCTGGAGCTGTGCTGTCTGAATACACCCCTCTCCTGTTTAACCAGGAGGGATTCTTTATGGTACACTACCACAAGCAGGGGTGCTCTGTCAGATATTTCCTCAACAGAGCTGTACTTGAAAACATTTCACCAGACACCGGTAATAAACCTCTGAGTTTTCAGAAGCCAGACTCACTACATTTGCCTCATATCCCTTCCCTGTACATCTGCATCAATCCAGTGCTTCACTGGTGTACCTCTCATGTGGAGCATGACTGTACAGCACATACAAATGCTCATAGATCTCTTGCTGATCTCAAGACTTCAAAGGAAGACACTAGCAAACAGACTCACTGACTAGCACAGAACTGTCAACGGAGGTCCACGAGTCTCAGGTCTGTCATTTAACTAGAAAGCAAACAGATGGTGCTTAACAACTGGGGTACACAACAAACACAGAGGGGAAAAAGCACTTTAAGAGACACATAAGCAACATGGCTTATTGGAAGTTTGGTACAAATGAAAGTTTCCAACTTTTTTCTACTTTTCTGTTAGAAGTCTTAAATTGCATCTCCACTAATACAATCCATCTGGATCATCATTATTAAATGAGTAATAATTTAAAAAAAAAAAGTCACAACCAACTGGTAATCAGTATCACAGAAGCACTAACTAATCCTTAGTTCTAAGGTGGGGGGAATAAAAAAAAAAAAAAGGAAAAAATACTTACTTCAAGTTTAGTCTGCAGAATTCAAGTTCTTTGAGTGCCATGTTCATCTTTTAGTCATAATTCCTACAAAACCTGGCTAAACAATGGCTGCTGAAAAAGTATCTATCACTACAACCATTACACTCTTGATGGAAAATCATTATGAGCATATGCAAACAGAAAATTCTATTGCTTTTTTATACCTATGCACAAGCGGGAAGACACTATAGGATGTGAAGGCATGTAGAGGAAACGAGTATTACTGAACAGAAAAAACTGAGGAGAAATTCCTAGAAATTTCTCCAGAAACGTGTATTTAGGGTAAGGATACTGGTAAGTATTTTGGTTCAGTTTTATCCGCTTTACAATTCAGTGGGAAATCTCAAGAAAAAAACAAGTATGTACTGTAAAGCAGAATACATGAGTCTGATGGTACCAGAAATTTCCCAAGACCTCTGGCAGTTCTGTGAGCTTCTCATCAAGTATTCCCCTATCTTAATGCAAACTTCTTCACAGTTTAACCTCTTCATGTTTCAATTTTCACAATTCTTAAGTGATAATATTGCTACCTTTATCCCCCTGCAATAGAAGGAACATCAAGAAGTGTGGGAGAAGTCTGTGGACTCCGAGATGCGAAACATTGCGAAGTTTATGCTCTTCTCCAAGATCAACTGTGAGCAATTTCAGAAGGTATGTCAGATGCTACTTTCTCCTTAAAAAAGTACATTTACTAACAGTACTATAGCTAACACAAGAATACCCTGGGTTATAACCAAGTCACCTGTAACTTGGGAAGTCATCTTTCATAAAGAGCATACTTACAGGTCATATGAGAACTTCCTCTGAAGGTTAGTCTGGTTCTTCTGAAACCAGTAAACATCCAGTTGTAGCTTTCCATATTCCACCTGTAACTCCTTCAGGTGTTCTGATCAAAACAGGATTAAAATACATATTAAAACACATATAAACCTACACATTCTACAACAGAAATATCAAACAACAAGTCTATAATAAGCATGCTAAATTAATCCATCTGTCACACGAACTACATTTCATACACAAATGCACAGATAATTGTTGAATTTATTCAACGTGGATGCACAGGATCTGCTAAGAATAGCCTTTCAGCATAATATATTAGCAAAAACAGTGTAACGTATATTTTTACCTACTTTTCCTCATAAAGAATACTCTGAACTGATTTGCAAACCCTGCTAGGTTGCAGCCTCGGAAATCTTTAGGCCTATGAAATCATCATCAGAACACAGGATGCAACAGCATTCATGTTTATCAGCTATCTAAAGAAAAGCTTGCAATGCTTCCCTGAATAATATGCAATTTACAGCCACATTCCTCAGCAACAGAAGCATCTATGATTTAGAGTTTTCTTCCTGATAGAAAGCTTAGTGTGACCGCACAACATATTTGTTTATGGCACTTAGGATTCATTCCCAAGTATCTCCTGAGGAGTACCTTGCTAACAACGATTTTGAAGCACCACCATGAAGAGAAATGAATTAGATTGAGCTTTCTTACTTATTACAGGAGTTTGTGAATTCCTCTGGTGCTAAAATGCATGACCCCACACCTCAGTGAAGAATGCAAGAATATGTTGCCAAAGGGAGAATGAAGAAGAAACATACTAACTTGGTTCTATTCCATATTATAAGAGTCAGGAGTACTACATCAATCAATACATGGACAAATCCTTCTACTGTTGAGGCAGATTAGTCTGACACTTACCTGGATCTATGCAGATGAAGTATCTAAGTCATGGCGGCTCCTACACCACCCTCATGACTCAAAGAAGGTCTCAAAAGACCCCAGAAACACACAAGTGTTAAAAACAGGGGGCCTATAAAACAATATGAGCGAGATTCACGGGGGTATTATGACATACCTCGCAGACTCTGAATCACTCGGTCATTTACTGTGATGTTATTCATCAGCACAGCCTGAAAAAGCAGAACAAAAATCCAGTGTTTTAATTAAAAAGGACCTTTATTACCACTATAAACAACACTTATCAAAACACTTGTAACAAGATCTATTTTTTGTGAAGTGCTGTGTCACAGTCAAACAAAAACTTGTAGCTGCTTTAGAGATCTACTACTGCAAACAACAAACATGCATTTTAACCCAGATTTCCCAGTAAAGAGGAATTGGGAGGGGGGAAGATACCACTGCACAAATGAAAAGAGGAAGAACTTAAAGGAATTTAAAGATAATAAAATTGCTTGTCACTTTATTCCAGTTTAATCTCACAATTGGAGTCACAGACATACTGTACTTACCTCTTGAAGGAAGAATACAACATATCACATCTCACAATCAGTTACGCTCTTGGGAATCAATATACCTGCATTCAGGCATGCAAAGAAGAGCTATGAAAGCATTAACCATTGAGCATAAAGAAGTCCACGAAAACAATGTGAAGCCCTTGTGTAGTATTCCCTTTTCTAACTATCTTCTCGATTGCTTTCATGTTGGAGTGGCCTTCTTCCATTCCCTCCCTTTGTTCTCCTCTCATTCTGAAGAGGTAGTTAGCATAGGAACATATTTTGTCTATTCTTTCATCAATCTCCATCTACCATTTCACATACACACATGCCCCAAAACACCTGAAATCTGACAGAATCAAGTCAAGGCTAAGTGAAATTATTCCTGTGAGCCAGATATCAGGATAACTCAGATTCATATTCAACATTTAGGAAGTCTGATGCAGAAGAGTTCTTAAGACTACAAAAAAGAGATCCACCAACTCTTCAGAAACAATCCAGTCCAGTCTTAGGAAGGTCTTCTTAGGCTTCACTGCCAAATCTCCCATCATCCTTGTCCTGGGAAATCTCACTATTCTTCAAGAGTCCCAGACTGGGATACATCAAGTCCCCTGTTCCCAAAGTTTCTGCTCTAGTATTGATGTGTAGGTATGTCCACACCATCTAACTGAAAAGAAGTGACAGCATCCATTCTGTCTGCCCAAATCACCCTGAAACACGGACAACATCATCAGTGCCTTTTTTCACAAGGGTTACAGCGCCAAGAGCCAGTTGACTAGGTAAAGTGCAATGTTCAATCAATCTGAGCTAGCTCCCAGCAGAGGGGTAGATTTGTCTTTGGTTGACCCTTTAAAGAGTCCCACTTCAAAGAGGTGGTCATTCAGCAGTTGCTAAGTGTTTCTACACCATTCTGTATGTACAGCTGTTCTGTGATCACCACTGTGAAACCTCAAGAACAAAGGTCTTGCTTCTTTGTTAAAAAGAAAATCAAAGCAATAATAACAACATATACGTAGGATTATATAATGTATCTTACTCTCCTTTCTTATAGGACAGGTAAATAAAAAATGAATTTGTTTTCACTGGTTTATTGGGAAAAGAAAGTTAATGTTTCAATGAAAATTCCAAGTTTTGCTAATGTGTGAACAATATAGGCAGGTTGTTCCAGGATTATCACCTTCAGGGTATACAGCATTGGCCATTATCAGAAACTGTCAATGGACTAGAAAAATCAGCATGATATAGCAATTTCATGTGCCTACAGTTTTTTGTGGCGCTTTGTGGGTTTTGGTTTGGTGGTTGTTTTTTTGGGGGATGTGGGTGGGTGTTGGTTGTGGGGATTTTTTTTTCTTGAAATGAAACTCCCAAATGACAGAATCACTTATGTGACAGTAAACCAGACAAGTGTTACGTATTTTGTACATTAGGACAGTAATAACTGTTACCAGCTGAAGTGAATAAAATTATTTTCCATGTTAAAAAAGTCTCTTTGAATCGCAACAGGGAAAAAAAGAAGTGTGCCTTGGTCTTACTGGATTGCATATAGAACTTTCATTTGGCAATGCCACACCTACCTCCCTGAATGTGCAGGCAAGAGTCCAGGAAAAAATCTAGTTAGCTGTTTAACTTGAGCAGAAAATACCGTTTAATAATTTACAGAACAGTACTGCAACTGCCAGCTTTCAATCTGACTGTATCAATAACATCAGGCTTTCCACTCCTCCTCCTGTCATTCAAGTGTTAACTAATTTTCTCCTCGTGGCTGTGAGTTAAGCAATTATTTACTTTTGGGGTTTTATGCAGGTCAAGAACAAAAACTGCTGGGGAGCACTCAGCAGACACATGCCCATACTCAGTTCTAGAAAGAAACTCGCATTTTAAACTTCATTCAGCCCACAAAACAATAGCTATGATCCCCAGGAGTGAAAAATCCAGTTTATGGAAAAATCACTATATCACCATATGAAAATCTGATATTCTGTGACAGAGTAACCAGTTTGTTGTATTTGCAAACAGGTTTTGCACAGAAGTCCTTGTGACTAACAAAGAGGAAAAAAATCAGTCTTTCGATTGAATACATTGCTGTGGACAGCAGGTCTTCAGAAACCAAAAATCAAAAGTCACACTTCCATCAGCAGTGAGAGAAAAATCTTGCTCCAGTTGTACAGCAAATTTTTAAATGAAAACTGCCAGAGATTTATTATTCACCACAGAACATGTCTACTATAAGTAAGTCATATTCCACTCAAGAAACACAAAGCTAAAGTTACTGTTAAAAAAAATAAAATATTAAAAAATAATAAAACATAATGCAGAAATACATATGAGGAAGTTTTGAGATAAATTATTTCAACATCTATGTTTTGAGCACATACTCTGAACTATGTACATGTATTTGATCCAATTAATACCCAACAGTATTTTCCATAAACATATTCCTTGAAGGAATTACTGTAACTCCTCCAGAATCTGCTAAAATCAAAAATCAAGCTAACCCAAGAGCAGTGAACTAACACATGCTGTCTAACACTGAATGTATGTGGTATATATAAAAGCATAATGATAGCATAATGAGATATTGCAACCGAAAAAATAATTAAAACAGTAAAGAATTTGATGACAGTAAACAAACAGTGATTTCAAAATGAAAACCTAAGAAAAAAGGGGCTTTGCCTTCACAAATATGGTACAAAGGACACAAGGATGAGCCACAGGATCAGTAACTCAGCAGCTAAGAACAAAACCAACTACGAATAAAGCAAGACAGGAAGCTAAGATTTAAACACAGCCATTTATAATTAATCAGGGAAAAGCAGGGCACTTATTTCATGATTAACTCAACCTGATTTAACTCCTTACTAAAAAGAAAAAGAGTGGTTCTGTCTTGCACTCTCTCACGGCTCCCCTCCACTGCGCTGGCATTAGCATGAGAATAATGTTGGGAACACACTGCTATTTTAGTTGCTGCTCAGTAGTGCTTACCCTAAGGCAAGGACTTTCCCGTTTCCCATGGTCTGCCAGTCAGCAGGTGCACAAAGAAAGCAGGAGGAAGCTCAGCCAGGACAGCTGTCCCAAACTGGCCAAAGGGCTATTCCATACCATAGAACATCAGTACACAAACTGGGGGAGTTGGCCAGGAGAAACCGATCGCTGCTGGGGGACAAGTTTGGCATCATTCAGCAGGTGCTGAGCAATTGGATTGTGCATCTCTTGTTTCTCTTAGGTTTTATTCCTCTCAGTTATCAAACTGTTCTTATCTCAACTCACAGAGTTTTCTTCAAAAATCTAGGGGAGGAGCGAGGAGTGAACAAGTGGCTGCATGGTATTTAGGTGCCAGCTGGGGTTAAAACATGACAACTAGCCACGAAATGGCTTTTTCATTCTAGGCCATGAGATTAATGGCTAGCTACATATTAATATGTGGGGAAGAAGTTCATAAGTAAGATTCCTAAGGAAATATTTCTCTTTAAGATTAATCTGTGTGCTGCACACTCATGTATTCTTCAGTGGGGGCACATCAATTGAAGCAAGCCTTAAAACAAATTTCAAGCTCAGAAATGGAGGAGACATTGTTCATTTAAATCTACTTCTCACTGAAATGAATTCCATTCAGAAATTGAACTTTTTGTTATTCTCAATAAACATAAAAAACCCCCACCCCATCAACAAAAAAAAACCGAAACAAAAACCAACTCATTAACAACCCACCTAATTAAAAAAAACCCCAAACCCAAAAAAACCAGCTCTATCCCTAGAGAGTGATCCTGGCAAAGATCAGAGACTCAATCTTGTTTCACAGTCTATGCTAAAAGCAATCTAGACTCTTTTTTGTCATAGCAGACATGAGGACACACACACCATGACATGGTGCAGTTCAGCCTTCAAAAATGTAGAAACCACCAAAATTGCAAAGTTGATTTCTTATGCTCTCAGCAGAAGAGAGCAGAATTTGACAAACATGAAAAAGAGACTACTGTTACAGGTACAGGGCAACAGCAAGTAGATTGGAGAAAATAAGCCCTGTGCAACTACAGGACTTTTGTGATACTGTTATGTTTAGCTAGAACCCAAATAGTGGGCAGTGAAAGCAAAACAAAATCCTATGATATGAGAAACTTGGTATAAAACTTCTACAGGTGTATCTAATGCACCTTTTGAGTTTCTTTTTGTCCATTCATTTAACTATGAAGAAGTAGAAATGTCCCAATAGTTAACTCTTAAACTATATATACTCTAAATTTCCACTCTCTAGTTCAGCTACTCTCAGACCATCCTTTTTTATTCTACCCACCATGTGAAGATACATTTTGAACAGAGGTGATCTTCTAGACTTCTGCTGTTCCAGTTATGAGTAAGCATACTGATTTCGCTTGCTAGTTTAGTAATAGCAGGCTATGGCAAGTATGGGACATGAGGCAGTGCTTCCTTTCCTCAAAGCTTTTCCAAAACTAGAAGGTGCAACATTGTTTGGTTTGAAGAGAAAAACCCAAAAACCAAAACACATATAGGCACCTTTTCCTTTTCACAGAAGGCTTTCTTCGCTCTCCCTGCTCACTACTATAATTCCTTCTGAGTGGAGTCGACTCCCTGCATATCAATAGGTATTTTGTCTCAGAAGACTGTGCTAGGAATTGAAATTTTCCCAGAGGGAGGGGACTAGAGAGCAGCTGTGACCAGTGTTAAAAGATACTGAGCAACAGGATAGTGACATCCTTCACATAGAATGTACAAACCTTGGCCCTTCTCATCAGTAAAACAAGAGGTGGGTTGGGGAAGAATTATGTAAATCCAAAGAAAGTTACCAACTGCAAGATCATGTTCTTGCAGTTAAAAGTAAGAGGTATCAAACATATTGTTGTCCTGTTATGCTCTTCAAAGAGACTACTATGGCTATGTACATCCCAAAAGCTGTAAGCCCTGAAAAATAGCCACAGAGAGTACTGTTCTTTAGAAAATTGCATGCAGATTAGAAACAGACCTTTTGCACTCTTGATTCCTTATCTGTTGTTATCAAATGTTCAAGTAAGATTTCTTGATCTCTTCATTCTATTTCTATATGGATTTCCAGAAGCCATTTCCCAAATCTACACCAATCCTTAAAAATTCAGGCAGGTTTTTTAAGAGCAGACTGGTGACAGTAGTATTTTATATATACTCAGACCTAAGAGATTGAGAGAATTACAACTGAAGTTTCCAGAATTACATTGCCTCAGTGAATGGTGAGACCAAACAGTGGAACAGACTCATGTTTTCTATGCCCTCAATCTTTAAATAGTACAGAAACAGTTTTACTACAAATGAAGGCAGATTTAACTCAAAGTGATTACTGCACTGCCACTGACAATGACTTTAACTTGGTAAGTACCTTACCAGTATGAAACTAAATAAGTACCATAATTATTCTATATTTTATCAGCAGAGTAGTAAGACACATGGAGCAAAGAAAAACTGCAATTAACATGGGTCTCGGATACTACTTGAGAGTTGCTTTTGGTAAGAAGTCCAGTTTGCGAAAGTATGCCTCGTATATAAATTTCTTTTATAGCCAAAAGAACTGTAATTTCTTCCTGAAAAAGTGGGAGGTTTGAGACAGACCATTCATTTCTATACATCTGCTGAAAGCATTTCCACTTTTCTTTAAGAGCAGCAACAAGAACTAAGTAAAATCTCATTTATGACTGAAAGATTTCTCTAGTTAGTTATAGAGTTTGTATTACTTGTAAAATGAGTTGAGTGTCTCAGGATTTGGATTTGCATTCTTTCTTCCTGACTAGGTAAATACTTGCTGCTAATCCTCAATAAATAAAGTTCAGTTCAAAGAGCAAGCTTCCCATAACCAGAAAGAGTGAATTCATTACTTGCCTCCCAGGAATCCCAGATTCCACTGCAATCCACAGAGCCAAAAAACAAGGATATGTGTGTGTATTTAAGACATGAATATACAACACACACTTCTACGTGGGTATAGATACACACGAGCAAAAAAGCTCTCAGATGCAGTATTTTCTTATATTCCACATCCCTCTGTAGGATAACCTCTGATCCTCGACAGCTTCTTCAGATAAAGGTCATTAGTGAGGAGAATTAAGCTTTCCCTCTCTTCCCCACCTCCGTAGCACTTGCAGCTTCACGACCTACTGCATGAAGAGCACTACCTTCTGCTCGGTCTGAACTACAACTTAATGATGGCATCTGAAGCCCGTCACCAGATGGAAAACAACCTTGCCCTGTCTCTGCCTGCCACAAACATCTTCTATACCATTGGGGATCCCAGAGATGACTGTGATGGCTCTCCTCTGCTGACTCCTGTCCAGCCTGTAACCTACACTCTGGATTCCTGTAGGAAAACTACTGCACAGCTTTGTTTACCTTTGCTCTCCCCTGAGTGCCTTTCCCAGCACTCCAAATCTCCACTGGTGACCTCCACACAGTACAACAGTTAACCACGTGTATTTCTAAGCTGCTTTGTACCTTTTGCCTTGTCGTGCATCCCTGCAATAACGCTGTCTTACCACATGGCTGCATAATATCTCTACAAGCCATTGCAATCCCAGATGTGAATGTGTTCACTTGTCTCCCTCACCTTTGTCCCTGACACTTTCAGAAGTTGAAAACTCCAAGAGACTTCGGGAGAAAGACTTTCTTTTCCAGAAGCTGCTTTGACTCTTCCCCAGACTACCACATTCTACCCCATGTCCAACAGCAGTTCCAGTTTTGTAAAGCACTTTTGGCCACTTCTCCTGGCATGTCAGATTTAATGAAGAGTTCTTTTATGTCCTCTAGACTCAAAAACAACACAAGAAAAGTAGATTGTGTAGTGCCACCTACCATTTGTCTCATGCCACAGAAATTTGAAGCAACATTTCATTCACTAAACTTCCTTAAAACTGGATGAACTCCTGTCACCATCTCTCAACATCTGCCCATCTTGCTAGCTAGCCTCTGCTGTAAACCTCAGTTCCAGTACCTTTTAGTAATTCAGGCCGTATCTACTTATGGAAAGCAAGCATAATACTCCATTACATTTGCCCTTTTCTCTACCTTCGAATTTTCTCTTTTCCACTCATGCATGTGTTTCCACACCCTGCAGGACAGAAGCAGAATACAAAAAAAATGCCACAGCATAGAGTAGCAACACCCAATAATAGAAGGCAGAAGTGACAACAAGACTGAAAATTCACTCAAATCCTGTCTGAATATTCTGGGACATCCTTTATAAAAAATGCATACATTAAAAAAATAAATAGACAAATTATACCTTACCTTTTTTAAAGTATATGCAAAGACTGAATGCGAAGAGAAGAGAGAAATTATCAAAGAAACATGTTTGTCTCACAAAAGG
This sequence comes from Atrichornis clamosus, assembly GCA_013400975.1. Taxonomy (NCBI): domain Eukaryota; kingdom Metazoa; phylum Chordata; class Aves; order Passeriformes; family Menuridae; genus Atrichornis; species Atrichornis clamosus. Next base: position 10,121 of record WBMZ01012550.1, on the reverse strand, counting down.
TAAAGAGAATTGGTTCATTATTTCCTTGAAGACTTGGGATAAAAATTATTTCAAAATAAATTAAAAATATATACCACTAATGTGCATATTCTACCTTCCATTTTACTCAATTTTTTTTCCTCTAAGTCCCTCAAAGATTAATCTCGTGATATTTTGCTCAGGCATCATGTTTTGATCAGTGAACCATTCCCTCACAGTGAACCTGCTACCTGAAGAGCACATATTACAATCATGAGTTGTGTCTGTCCAGCCTGCTGAAAGTAATAGTCCTGGAAAGCTGACCTATAAACTTCAGTCAAGAGGCTCTACAGGAGAAGCAACTGAATTCTGTCAACTGAACAGTTCTGCTAACTGGGAGAAAAGTGATGTTACTGACTAACAAGCACACTCAAAGCGGTATCAGCAACACAAAGAAAACACACAACAAATCAGTTCGCAAGATACTACACAGCCGTAATCATATACACTGCTATTTAAGCAGCTATGTTCACATTCTTCACAAAGGAATTCCATCCCCCTGGCAATGCTGAACCGACAGGAGTACTGCCATGAAAGTCTAACCTTCTCATGTCTTCCCAACACTAGTGAGTTTTGGAGGCAGAAGGCCAAGGTACCACAAAATTTGTAGTGCATTTAGAAATAAACATCAACCATGTATGTATTCCCAAATATATTTGGAATCAAATACACCTCTTGGTGCATCTTCCTCTTTTTCTTATTTTTTAAAACAATGGTATACTGGAAAGAAACCAGAGACCAATCAAAGTTTGGTAACCATGATTTATAGGGAAGTGTTTTATTCATAAGTGCTGTTACTTGCAGCTTCTAGTATTTCAAAGTTATACAACAAATGCTAAAACGTGCATTTAATGTCCATTTTATAAATACCATATAATCATAAAATGTTTTGCCACACCAACACTGACTGTAAGCCCATCAGCTGGAACACGTGAGCAACATTTTCTGTTGAGAGTGTCAATAGAGTGCTGAGAGTGTAAACCAAGTGACCAAGTGACCTTGGTAAACCACGGTCTCACAGAAAACTGTAGCTAGAAAAAGCCATACCTTCTCTTCCTGATGTACTCTGTTGGCATTTTCCATCTGAAAGCTGTGCAAGGACTGGATTTTGTCGATCTGCTGTCTCTGTTTCTCTAGCTCCCCTTGGAATTCGTTCTTTTTGAGCTCCACAGCACCCCTCTCTGCTGCTGCCCTGCGGACTTTGCCTTCCAGATCCATGACTCGACCCTGAGGAAGAGCAGATTAGCCAAAGCAGGTAGAAATGCTTCCCCCTTGTCAGACTCTTCTCCAATATATTCAAGAAATAGCAAATTTCACAGCCCTAACAATGCAGATGTCATCAAAGTCCTGTGTCAGCCAGGGATACTTGTCATACACACAGAGGCACACATTTCCCCAGTTTTACATATATTAACAGGAGTGCATATTTTGTAAAGACTGTCAAAATTTCAGTTAAGGATAAGAAAAATGGAAAGCTGCCTCAGTACTCGAGCTTAAAAAAAAACCCATCAAAACAAAACATAAAAACTATTACAGTCTACAATTTTACTGAAGTACAAGGTTAAACAGTTTTTTTAATTAACCCATACAGTTCTGACATATCTACACTTCTCAGTGTTGATCCTAAACTAAGTAAGAGTGAAAAATCCACTCTCAAATCAATCTGTTTTCTTGGAAGAGCTAGAAAAGAGTAGAGGGAGAACAACACTGCTCAACTTTTACATGAACAACTGACATATGGCTATTACATAAAGACACATATGAGAAAAATTCATTAATAAACAGAAAATCATCATTCTTCTTGACTGCTCAAAGAGGAGCTATAGTCAGAAGAAAATTCAACACCATCACATCCTTTACACACAGAGACATAACCTATGGAATCAAGCCTGATGTTTTCACTTTCTTTCTTCACCCCTTCTCCCTTCTTTTTTGTAAGTAACAATTTAGTTTTGCAGTACATTGTTTCTAAATATTTTGGGATTAAATTGTTCTTCAGCAGCAACAAGGAGTACAAAAACATCCAGGGAGAAGGTGATATCAACAGAATCTACCCACATAAAAAGAACTGGTGATTCCAGGTGGAATAAAAATCAGATATAATAAAAACTGTGCACGTTCCAAGACTCCAAGAAAATGGACCAAATCTTCTTATACCAAAGTATGCAGCATAGTATGGCCCACCTACTCTAATTCTCTGCCACAGAAAGTAAGAAAAAGGAGAGGAGGCAGAGGATAAAAAAAGAAAAAACCTTGCAGTTTAGCTGGAAGAGCAAGGAAAAGTGCTCTTTCATTTCAGTCATAATAGCTGCAAAGTCTTGCCAGCAAAACAAATGGGTTGATAGAGTGCTTTAAAAGCTCCATCCATGTCTTCAGCTATGCTTTTATTCCATTCAGAGTGCGTGACCATGCCGAAGTGAAGAGATTTGCAGGCTAACTTTGGGAGAAGTTTACAAGATGGTACAGTACATCAGTAAGATTACAGAACCTTGTGTCTCTAGGTCACTGAGTCCAAGATTAAACTAGGATGGTGGCATACTTTTCTCACTATCAGCTGCCTCATGGCTGTTCAGCAAAACTTCAGCAGTATTGACACAGTTACTACCCACGGGTAGCCACCAACCCGAGGCCACTGACTAAAGGGAAAGTAAGGGCTGACCAGAGTCTCAGAAGTCCTAAGGGAAAACCAAGACACGCCCTTAGCCACATGGCCAGAGGCAAATGAACTGTCTGAACAGTGCCCACTCTGAGGTGAAACAGGACTTCAACTCTTTCAGCTGTCAACTCAGTACTAAAATTTGGCTCAGTTACGAAGAGGATACAAATTCACTGGAAAAACCCAGAGAGAGCTCTCATGAGAGATGTTTAATCTCATGTTTAATCAACATGTTGTTAGTTTTAAGGTCAGCTTGTTAAACCAACAAACAAACAAAAAAACCCCACCATCAAACGAACCATCCTGCAGATATTGTCACAAACCAGAAACTTGACTCGCGTACCCTACTTCAGAACAAATGCTCCAGAAACGATTAACAGCCACAAAAAATATAGTTATCATCAGAAAAATAGCAGAAAAGGTAATTATTCCATGCAACTTGTGTGTCCTCCTTCAGAAAGGTTACTATGAAACTTAAATTCAGATATTTAGACACTGTTTCCAAACAACCTAGATTTCCTTGTACTTGGTGTGAAAGTATGCATACAATCTTATGGGCCATGTAAAAAGATCAATCTAGGGAGGTGACTGTGCTGGTTTTGACTGGGACAGAGTGGCTGCTATGGGGCTGTGTTTTAGATTTGTGCTGAACACAGGGATGATAATACAGAGATGTTTTTGTTATTCCTGAGTAGGTCTAATACAGAGCCAAGGCTATTTCTGCTTTTTGTACTGCCATGGTAGTGAGGATGTTGAAGGTCCTTGGGAGGTTGAAAGGGGACAAAAAACAGAGGATGGCGTTTGCCATATCTTTAATCTGGAAAAGGACAAGATGACTGAATGCTTTGTGTGATCAGAAGTAACAAGTATCATGCATGCATATCTTCAAGTTGGGTTCCTCTCATATATAAATAGGCATTTCTCCCATTTCCTCAGTCTCCCACTGCTGATAAGCAGTAACTGCAATATTTGTGGAAGTTCCTACAACAAGCTGTAGCTCCTGGCTTGCCACCTGCAGGGGAAGCATCCTTCTTGTGAACTGCGTTTATTAATCACAAAAGCACAAAGTGACATGCAGAGGAAAAGCAACATTACCTGCAGATCCATGTTGCGAGAACTTGCAATCCAGTAATTGAAACCCAAAACAATGATGCACGCCACAAGTGCAGCCATGAGGAGCGGTGGAGACTTCATCCCACGACAGCTGTTTCCTAGTCCTACCATTTCAAGAAAAAAACAAACCCGAAGAACCACAGAAGTGTGGAAACCTGCAAATTAAAAAGGACACATTATATTGCATTCCCTACTACAGCTCTTTTATACACACAATAAAACTTTATTTGCAAAAATGCAACAGCTCTCAGCCGACAAGCCTACACCCAGCAAGGAAGGTAAAGGTATTGGTGTTGAGTTGTCTAGGTATTTTCATCTGAAAGATGAAGAAAGGTCATCTCATACTGTTAGCTTCTACGTAATGCTTCATGTGGTCTTGAGGAGCTGTCTTGAATACTCCTAACATTATAAAGAAAATCTCCAACTAACAGAACCAGCCATCTTTTTATCATACATTGTACTAAAAGCTAAGTAGATAACACTGGGCTACAGATAGAGAATAGTTTCCTTTTTACCTAATTTAGTCAGAAAATTAACTTAGTCTTTCTGTTTGAGGTGTAATTTGCACTTGCTTCCTAAAATTGTGTAGTTTCAACGTATTTCATCTGACACTACTATTTTAATTTCTTGTTTCCAAGCTTGCAAATAAGTAAATCAGATTGAACCAAATTATTCCAAGCATAATCTAAAAATAAAAAATAATAAAAATATAAGCAGACACTTCATTGATTTTAATGCTAAATTGCATGAAGTGCTCTCTGTTTTGATCCTCAGCTGCTTTCCCTGCTCCTACCAGAAAATTAATAACCTAGCTTTAACAAATGAGCAGTAGCAGAGATACTATTGGTTGTTAGCAAGACTTGTGTTATATCTATGAAACAGCTCATCTTAAAAGACAGGCAGGTGCAAAGAGTAGTTGCAATTCTCTTTGAAATAGGCTATATTCATTTTACGATGTAAAATCTAGTCTTAATAAGCCTAATGGCACCTAGCTTTATGAATCCTCAAACTCCACTGGGAAGCTTGGGCACAGTTTGTAGGTTGCCCCCTTGAAACTGAGATTAGTCTTCTTTCTGTTCTGCAAACAAAAGCCAGCAAAAATGAGCACAGAAGATCAGACAGCAAATATACATGCATCACAAGACACTAGTTAAATCTAAAATGGGTACATTTACTATTAATATATTGTACAATCTCTCAAGGTGCATGCTCATAAGTAAGCCAATCTCTTCCCTACAGTTGCAATGCACAGATTGCAATGTTTTATAAGTTAATAAATAGTAGTAACTCTCAAAGGATTTACATGTGAACATATGCTGTAAACACAGGGGAAGAATGTGATGCCAGCACTATGCAGGTACCCAAAATGAGGATTTTACCGTACATCCAGCACTTAAGTCCTTCAACAGCTCACCTAAACCTAAGAGTGCACATGTATCCTCTGCAAAATTCCCTCTTTGCAGTCAATATAGATTATATCTTCTCTTTTCTCAGCAGGCGATGCACAATACTGCCAGACTCACAAAGGTTTCAAACCTGCGTGTTCATTTGAAAAGCTTGCTAATTTGTATTTGGGGATGGAGTATATGGAGTACATAAGAGTAAAACAAAGCTTCCTGAACATGATGGCTCTTCGTATACACCCATTAACACACCACAAAACAATCCAAAAAAAGCATGCAAAGGAGTCTGACACCTGAGACTCGAGTTTCTTGCCTGAAGGAAACCTCAGCTAAGGAGCAAAGGGACACGTGCAGCACAGCTCCAGTGGACACCCACAGGGCCACATACAGATGAGATAAGGTCAACACTAAAAAGCAAAGGCATGGGGAGGAATCAGGTTTGGGGGTTTTTTTGTAAAGCAAAAAATTAAGATGCAGTAGAGTAAAACATACAGAGAAACATGTGCAAATTTCCAACAGAAAGATAAGAATTGCAGAAAAACATACATCTTGCACAGACTATTCTCCTGCTTTGCCAGCCTAAGAGGAGCACCTGAGAAGTACAGAGCCACCTTGCCTTACACATGATCGCTGAAAACCAAGAACCGCAGATCTCCAAAGGAGCAAAAATGAGAGGAAAAAGGGGATGATGAGCACCGCCACATCAGCTAAGAACAAAAGCGCTTACTTACTTCTGCGCACCAGGATAAAATACTGTATTTCAAAAAATCTCTGTCAGAACCTGGCATGATGTCATCCATATCCTGTTCTTTGCTGTAAGAGTATTAGTTGGTAGACCTGAAAACATAGCTAAACATAGCACTGCAAGATGTAGTGCATCGTTCCAAGTGTTACTTGAATAAAGTAACTGGAATTTACCTCATATCTGTCAGAAACAGAGAAAATGGTCCGCATTATCAGCCGTAATAGCTTGCACTGCAATTTATCTACTGGATAAATATATGGGACTAGCTGTTTAACTCTAAAATTTACAGATGTAAAGCAACTATATTGTTCAAAGTAAGAATGATTAGTTCACCATGCAGCTTAAAGCACAGGCACAAAACCATGTTTAAAAAATGCCAATACACCTAGATAGAACACAAATCTGGCAGCATCAGCACCGTTTCTGTTTTCAGCTATTAAAAACAAACAGGCAAAAAAGCACTGATTTCACTAATACACTGTTCTTTCTAGAAAAGTCACTGTTGTTTGCCCTTAAATAATTTATGTTAATTAAGAATACATTTTTATACTGAACAGAAGGAAAAGCAAAAGGAAGAGGAAAGACATGAAAGACACAGAAGGATCTTTCATTCACATAGTGCAGATCCAAAACTTCACCTCAGTTGCAATATTGATATTCTCTCTTTCAACAGTTTAAAAATAACAACTGTTTAACTTTCTGTCATGTATATACACACTGTATATATTTTGGAGGAGAGATAAGCAAATCAGCTCAGTAAGCATATTTACATGAAAATGTGTTTGTACATGCTGTTTTTCAGGAAACATCTGGTCTGGCACAGTTATTTGAGTTGAATTTAAAATAAGTTTCTGATTTTATGGGTAAGAAAGTAATTTTACTGAGCATGAAAGAATCTGTCTTTCACCAATGTCCACAACAGATGTAAAAATACGTGTATGCATATAAGTCCTGACTTCTGAACAGCAGATTTCATCCTTCTGCTTTGCCAACCTAGTGGTGCTTCATCAAGAGGGAGATGTTTTAGACTCCGAGATATTCAAGCAAATTAACGTACAGCATACTTTTACTTCCCACATTAATATACCGTCAGCCAGAGCAATTCCTTCTTTTATTGTACTCAGCTGAAGTAGGATAGCTGATATTCAGCAATCTTCCACTACAGATAAGTAACAACCTTGCCAACCAAGCCTCAAGGCTAAGACATTAGAGGTAAAGACAAAACAAAATTATGCATTTCAGACTCCCAGAAGGAAAGTCAAGTCCCTCTGCTCACAGGGTCCAGCTGTGTGCACTTCTGTAAGACCTGCCGAGCAGTAAGAACCAGAAAAGGTAAATTCAACACACACCAGGCAGTGAAGCAAAAAGGGTCCCTTATTCCCCACCAGCATACGTGCCTACCAACCTCCTCCTCTGACACCCAGTCACTGCGTGGTACAAAGCCAGAATAAGCCTGAGTAGCCTCTAAAGACCAAGCACAGCTGAAGCAGCCACTGAAAGCAAAGGCACACCTTCTTGGAGGTCTGAGTACCTGGAACCCTGAGTAAGGACAAAGCCTTAGTAAAACCCCTGTGGAAAGGTAGAGCCATAACTAGAAACAAGAAGAGACAAAAAGCAAAAAAAGCCCCAACAATAATCTGAGGGCTAACACACAGCACAGAGGTCACACAAACGCATCCCAAACAGACGGGACTAAAATGGGGAAACCTTCTCCCATCAAGGGAGCCCCTCAGACAGACAGTGGTGCTACTCCCACATGTTGCAGATTCCTCTCCAATCTCCCAGTGAGCTTCTGTAAGAAATTGCCTTTTTTTTCAGATATTGTCATGAAATTCCTATGTCTGACTGCTTGAATAAAAACATACTGGATTAACCAATCAAAACTTTTTCCATTGACAAGTTAGTTATACCCAGACACAACTAAATCAGACTAAAAAATGATTCAGAACTATCAGAAATCGGGTTTTATTAAAAAAAAGTTAAATGAAATTGTAAAAATAAGTAATTCTTTAAGAAGTGAATCAGAGTACAAACATTTGCATGCCCAGTCTTTCAAAATTAAAAAAAAGGTGACCATTTGTGGTGAGTAGAAATGGAGTGGTGACAAAAATGAGACAAAACCTTCCCATTTTAGCTTCATGAATGGTTACTATATAGTAGTGATTATCCTTGAAAAAGAAATCCAGTTGGTTCTCACTCACAGCAGGATCTTACTTAAAAGTACCACTATTCACAGGCTCATGGTGAGACCCAGTTACAGCCAGCAGCAACCTTTATGCTTTCAAGGCTGTACAGACTGTACACAGGCGTCAGGAACTGTGCACTGCCACAAAACACAGCATACAGATTTCTCATCATCCTCTGCAGCAACACTATCTGGGGATGGTTTTTCTTTTCAAACTTGCAAGTCAAAAGAGATCAAACAAATGTTTTTCCAATGGAGATTTGAAGTTTGTGCACTGAACTCAAGCCTGCTGGCCACAAACTCTTTCTACATCTTTCACAGGGATTTATAACCTGCAGGAAAAAAAAAAACCAAACCAACCTGAAACAGTCAGCAACAGCCATTATTCAAACTTTTATGCTTGGGATGACTGGTTTGCTTTAAACTGTTGTCCACCAAAAAAAAAAAAGGAAAAAAATTCAAAGACACAGAATGTCACTGAGTCACTATTTACCCAAATGATCAAGTTACGCTTTTCACAGGAACAGGAAGGGAAGGGCATTTTCACCACAACACACTCAGCAACTGCACTCTCATCCTGCTCAGGAATAACCATTTGATAGTCAATTCAGATCTCAGGTCTTCTGTTTCTAATGCATTTTAAACTAGAAGTAACAGATCAGACAACTACAAAAACACTAAAAATGCACTATCAGTCCAAGGAAAGGGTGACTGTTACCACTTGTCCACTAAATATTTTTCAGCACAAGAAGTCTCTCTTCTTTCAAATGACTATTTTACAAGAAGCTAATAACGAAACACCCTCAACATCCTTTATCTGATTAAAGAGAATTCCCAAACAGGTATGTGGCAAAACACTTGCTAGAGGTTTAAGGTATGTATCTATTCTGATGACAGAAGTTGGGTAACCAAAAATAACTTGACAAAACCTTATAGAACACTTGGACATGTTTCTGGACATGTCACCTAGGTGTACTACTAAAAAACAGTACTACCACCTGAAAAACTTACACACCTGAACAATTTCAACAGTTAGTCAGACTTTTCACTTATTTCTATGACAATATTTTACTGTCGGTGATTTTCCCATACATTGTGAACTAGCTTGTTAAGATCACAATTAATAGGACACTCACTTATCTTAAAGTAAAAATCAAGGGTACAGTAAGTTTAGATATGTGATGAGAAGCCCACTAAATTGCTACCATTTCCCCATCACTGCAAAACTACACATATGGTTTCACTGTAAAACACGTAGATCTCCCAACATGGGAAAAAAAAAAAATTCAACACTACAAATAGTTATTTAAGAGCAAAGTGCTGTTAACACATAAGATAAAAGGCCATTCAAAAAGAGTAAACTCAAGAGCAATATTAACTAAATACCTGATCAACCCTCCCATCTTCAAGCTGACAAGGAAATCCAATAAAGTAAAGCAAAGCAAACCTCCGGGGTGCAGGAGATAAATATGGTGTTTGCTGTGTACCCAACAGCCGAACCAAAATTTCTGAGCAGAAATCTTCCAAGCAGAAGTGGGAAGGCCTCTGGAGGCACTAACTTGTGAAAAGCCATCAGTCCCCAGAGCAGGGGTAAGGCAAGGAGAAGGCTGCCGCAGGGCTGGCTCGCAAGGAGAAGGAGGGGGGTGAACAGTCTCAGGTCACCGCTCTGGCTGGAAGAGACCTTGGAAGGCCACCTAGTCCGACCCTTCCCAGGAAGGGTAGCCCGAGGAGGTGTCTCACACCTGCATTGATTTCTAACATTATTATTTCTACCTCCGCTGCGAATATTCAAAGATGTTTCTGGCTCATACAGAAAAGAACTGGAAGGCTGACTGAAGAAACAAGAAAATGCAACGTACTTAAATGCTATCAGTGTCAGGCAGGCACGCCAGCTAAGCCCTGGCAACCCGGCGCGGTCCCTCTACGAGCAGAGCCAGTGGCGAGTGGGAAGTTCCCGCGGGACGGAGCCCGCCCGGGGCCGCCCCTGGCCGGCCTCACCGC